>JANHFT010001973.1:138871-161028 GCA_032467955.1 Pseudoxenodon macrops | reverse complement strand
GGGAATAGCAATGAAAGGCTGCAAAGATCGCTTCACTCTTCACTCACCTCGTTAGGTCTGAAAAAAAGCTTTGAAAAGGCTACATTCTGAGTATAAGACGCACCTGAATTATCAGCCCTAATTGGGGGGAGAAAAGGTGGGTCTTATACTCAGAAAAATATGGTATGTTACAAAAATATGGCGGTAGACCAAAGAGATCTGTTGGTATCCAAAGAAACAGTATCCATGTCATTCATAAATCAGCTAAACATTATTCAGATTGTACCAACAATGTACTGGATGGAAGAGAATATTAAAACTCAAGTATTTTTTACTTACATAGTCTTCTTTCATGTTGAATGACTTCTTTCATGTTGAATGACTGAAGCTGAATGATTTACAGCACACCCAAGGTGAAAAGGGGAGATGTATAGACAAAACAATGCTTTCATTCTGTGTAATTTATTTGCTTCCAGGTATATGTTGTCTCCCCTTCCTAGTGACTACCTTCAGCCAAGTGAAAGACAGCTGACAGTCACCCTTCTTCAGGGTTCGGTTGCTCACAAAGATCCTTGTATGCTGGGTTTTGATATGGTAACCTGCATTGAACTGTGGGTATTCCTTTGATATTTCATATTAGTTGATGAATGTTTAAAAAGCAAACTCAGATGACTAAAAACACATTTTCTTTATACATACTACTAAAATTCTTGTTCTTATAACCTTTGATCCAAGGTACCTCAAATGGACCAACTTACAGAATACATCCAAAATCCAGAACCCATGCTTTTGTGGAAGAAATTTTACAAAACCTTTTATAACATCAAAATAATAATAATACAGTTTATGATCTGATGCAAAATGTCATAAGCCATTTCCTGTGCTGATGCTTGATTGTACTATGTAGTTCAATATGGGCTGTTTTCAGCTACATCTTTGAATGTATCCTGCCTTTTACAATGAAGGCAGAACATTAGAAGTTCTATCATTGTTGAAGGCATTAACGAAATTGGTGAGGAAACATCTCTGAAAGAATGATTCAAAGGATCTTGGGTTATCTAGCATATTTATACATTTCTGTTTCCTGGTTCTTAGCAAAGTCTCATAAATAAAGAATTCTTAGTTTTCCAATTTCTTATACTATAGAGCAATGTAAATATGATCTTGAAGTAAAGAAGTATAAAAGCCCAACTTTAATTCTGGCAGTGCAGTATATTAAAGTTAATTTGTGATTCAGAGCAAGCAGAACAGTGATCCTATCTCTCCTACTCTGGTTTTGCTTCTGGACCATTGATTTTCCATCTGTGTCCAAAATTTGAATATTGGCGATCAAATCTCTTCTCTGCATCATTTCATCGTAACAATTGCATTAAAGTCCTGGGAGATTGTTAAAGTAAATATATTCACTTGATCTGAGAAGTAAAAAGATCTTTTTTACAATTTTGTACTTACAGAATAGAACACCTACAGGCCAAAGAGCTTGAAAAATTTCCAGAAATAGTATTTGGTTTCATGTCTCCAGCCATGATTGTAATTAGCACACCAAACTCAGAATTCAATTGTTTACTTCCAACTGTATCGTTATTTAGACATCCAGATCATAAGTTTGAATGGAATCGAACACAATTTCAGAACTGGTAAGTTCCTTCAATCTTGTAGATTAAAGAACAAATATGGATATTTTAATGCAAAACTAAAATGCAATAAAACAAGCCATTGCTTTTAATAGCCACTATAATTCTGAATGTATGGAGGTTATCTTTTCTTCTTTGCTCTTATGTGATTTTAAAAATGTATATGTTACCCTTAACTAGGTTTTCCCAGGCTTGCACTACTTTAAATCAGATATGAAAGTGGACATTAAAACAATACTACTAAAAATACAAACCATAAAAATCTAACAGCAACCAAAATCATGAAACAGTGTTTTGCAATACATGAATTTTAAATATTGAACTATTATAGTAAAAGGCTTAGGAGAAACAGAAAGTCATTGCCTAGTGCTAGAGAGAGAAATAGTAGATACTTAGTGGTGTTTCACTACAGTTCGGAAGTGTTGCCTTCCCTAAAGATGACAGTGTATGAGTAGGCATGTGTGGGAATAAAAATCTTCAAATAATTTAGCCCCACAAAATAATGTAGTCTGTACGTTAACACCAGTACTTTGAATTCAAACTAGAAACGAAGCAGGAAATAATGAAAATCAGATCAATCTCATATTTTACTGTCACCGGTTTTGAAATGATGACATTAGAAAGAAAATCCCCACAGGGGTGTGTTTTGTACTTAGGGTTTTCATATCTAGTTGATGTAACAATAACCCCAATTATTGGAAAGTAAGCAGAAAATGATATAACAGGTCAATCACATCCATTCTACATATTTGTGGAAACCCAGATTTTAAAAGACTAAAGTGAAATCTATCATCTTAACCTTTCTCATAGAAATAAATTATCTTGAAAAGGGTTTGTCTAGTGATATTCAGAAATATTGTCTCATAGGTCTTAAATTACTCTTGTTTCATCATAGCTGCTAGATTCAACATACCAAAATTCTCTTTTATCTGTGAAAGCCTGTTAGTGAGTGGTTTGAGCCATTTCCTGCATGTTTAATAGTATGAAGAAGAGTTGGTCACTTTCTGGAAGTTGCTGCCTTTCTCTTTTTTTATATCACTGCTATATTAGGTTAGATTCCAGTGGTGAAATCCTCTGAGGATTGCCACCGGTTTGCTGGCCGCACTTGCGCGGTGCACACCAAATGCGCAGTGCACACCAAATGCGCAATGTACACACACGTGCAGTGCGTGGAAAAAGTTTTTTCTAAGGTAAGTAGAACATCGGGGGGGACAGCTGTACCGTATTATTTAGATTCGCTAGAAAGCAGGATTTAATGCTTTCTAGTGAATATAAACCGCGCAGCACAGCTGATTATCAGAAATTGGATGAATTTTTTTACTACTTGTTTGCCTGAACCGGTAGTTTTTATCACAATTGGTTTGCCTGAACTAGTGCGAACCGGTAGCATTTCACATTCCGATTGCAGTGATAACACCAGAAAGCCTTACTCTTCCTTCCTTCTTTCTTTCTTTCTTGACCTGTTTTTATAAGCATGACCATGTATTGTTGTAACACACTAAGTGAATAAAATTATTTGTTCTATTGGCCTGTGTTTTTGCTCTCTAGTTACAGATAAGAAATTTCCATACTGTAAGCACGTAACAGTAGACATAGAAGATTGGAATGTGTGACGTGCTTGTTTCTTAGAATAAACCCCTTCAAACTTAACTTTTCTTTCCTCATAAATTTAGGGCTGTAGATGTTGCTGCTCGTTATGATTACACAGTAGAGTTTACTGGAGTAGGAGAACCACCTCATGGGAAAGATGTTGGATTTTGTACACAAATTGGAGTCTTTGTAAGAAAAAAACTAAGAAATGTCGAGCCTGAGAGATTTGAAGAATATCAGAGAAGACTTTATAAAACGGTAGGTAGATCTTTTTCTTCTGGAAGATTGGACAATTTTCATTTGAAGGAACTATTTTGGAAATATATAATACTGGGCTTCTGCCTTTTTATATCAAATGCACTTTAGGTCAGCGTAGTTGTAAATGTTAAGATATCTACTGGAATAAGGTTCAATTGATTTCAGGTTGTCTTCAAAATAAATATGTCAAGCAAGGAAGTAAGAGTATGGAAAGTCTTTCAGATATGTCAACTGGAGTTTAAGAACTACCGTTATTCTTAGATAATTTAAACCAAAACATTTTGAAATAATGAATTATTACCAATACATATAGTCCTCGAATTATGACCAAAATTGAGACTGAAAAATTAATTAGCAGAGACATCAAGTGAGCCATCATATGATGCACCTGATTTTACAACCATTTTTTGCCAAGGCCATTAAACAAATCACCATGGTTGTTCAGTAAATCATGTGGTTGTTAAGCGAATCTGCCATCCCCCATTGATTTTGCATGTCTGAAGCCAACTTGGAAAGTCAAAAATTACAATCACGTGACTGCAAGATATTGTAATAATTGTAAAAGTGAACTGGCTCCCAAGACCCATATTGTAGGTAAAATACCGTGTTTCCCCGAAAATAAGACAGCATCTTATTTTCTTTTGAAGCCAGAAATAAGGGGTTTCCTGCACATCGGCAGGAGCGTCTCTTCACAGGACTTCTTCCGATGTCCAAGGTGTATGCATTTCCATGCCTTCCTTTCCCTTTCCATGGACGGAATTGCCTGTTGTGCCTGTCACTATTAGTTAAGGAGGGTGGAGGAGGGTGAGGTGCATTGCTTGGCCTCTGGCTTCTTTTGCAGCTGCAATTGGCAGCAAAAGCGGCCACGCTTGCTGGAGTCAGCGACCTGAGCGGCACCTGCGAATCAGCTGTTTTGTGAATCGCTGCCAGAGTGGCTCAGCTGATCTGATTAAGGGGCCGAGAAGCCCTGAGGTGACGGGGAAGGGAAGGGCTGCCTTTGTGCTG
This sequence comes from Pseudoxenodon macrops, assembly GCA_032467955.1. NCBI lineage: Eukaryota > Metazoa > Chordata > Lepidosauria > Squamata > Pseudoxenodontidae > Pseudoxenodon > Pseudoxenodon macrops. The sequence continues at coordinate 156,562 of JANHFT010001973.1, read as the reverse complement.
GCCATGCCCACCCTTCACTAAGGCTTATTTTGGGAGGGACGGTGTATATTTATGCCCACCTCAAAAATCAGGCTTGGCCTTATTTTTTGGACATGTCGTATTTTCGGGGAAATACCTGGAACTAGAACACATATAGCAAATTACTGGAATCAACATAATCCTACTGAATTGCATTTATTATTTCTGTTCAAAGACGTAATTTCTTCTAGCATAGATCAGTTTGATCTGAATGCCCTTATGTGAGGTTTTGATACAGAACCCCGTGTTGTGAGCCTCCCAAACAGCATCAAAGACCTCCTGTCAGATCAGGTAGTTTCCCATTTGTCATCACAAATAATTTGTCAGGAATTCCAACCTATATGTCATTTTTTAAGAAAATAGTTCAGTCACCAAATGGCAATTGGAATAAGGATTCAAGAGTAAGGAAACACAGGAACAAGAGTCATGAGCTGAAATGATTGAGCCTAATGAAGGTGGCTACATAAATCTATCTGCAGGCAGTAGTCAGCAATTATTTTGACCTGGCCCTTTGTTTAGTGAAGAGCCTTATTGAGTAGCATTGATGTGCAAGTGTTGTTGCTGAGGATTGGGGGTTGTAGCCATCATCTGACTGCTCCAACTGATCAAGAGGTGCCTGTGGTTGATCAGCCTCATATGAATCTTGGCTTGATGATTCCTGAGGCTGACAATCCACAGGCTCAAATGGAAGAATGTTGTCAAGAGTGAGGTTCTGAATCTAAATTTTGGCCCATGACAAGTAGACACTAAAAAAGAAAGACTCAGTGCACTCTGATGTTTTTCCATCAGTTGAAGAACTCTCGGGAAGGAGCTACACCTATTGTGCATTTAAAGTGGGAAGGGCATCTACACAGAAAACTATAAAGAATTAGTTGTTTATAACTTGATTCTAATGTATTGTAAACTTGCAATGCATTTTAAAGTTGAGTATAGTTTAGAGTCCTAAAAAGTTAAATATGTAAAGGCAATTGATGTGCTATATAAATGTCTTGAATTTTGTTTTTTCTTGAGAAAGGTTTTCAAAGTCATATATCCAAGTCTTAAAGATGAAAAGTATTTGCAGAATGCAGTGGTCAATGAAGTTTTTCGAGCAGCAGAGATAATTGCAAGGAAACAACTGGACTATAGAAAATCTGAATGTAAAACGCTCTGCGACACTCTTATTGGAACAGAATCCCAATTTCAGCAATCTAGTTTCCAGATGTATTTGGATGATTTTCCTTTCTCTGAAGCTGATAGTAAAATTATGCAACCAATGGCTAGGGGAAATGTTATCTATGTACCTCTTGCAAAAATCTTTTCTTTTTCCAAAGTGAATCAACTTTGTGGTACCTTTGAAAAACTTTGTAAGCTCATAACTGGAAAGATTACACTAAGCCATGATGGTTCTGCAGTGATGATTGAGATGGAATATGAAGATGAACAACAGGATGATGATCAGAATGAAAAAGAACCGTTCTTGTCATGAACAGAACAGTCTAGTAATTGAAATACTAGTACTTGCTGGTTTAAAATTGGACTTAAATACTATAATCAGATGCAACATTTTTGCATTAAATTGGATTATAGATGATTGAGTGACCTTTTAGTGTCCAAGAGTGGCACTTGATTTTGTTTTTCACCTGAGGAAGGTAACTTGTTTCCAAGAGGCCATTGCCCACAAAATGGATGAGGGAATGTTATACTAGATGGTACTTAAGGGGGAGGGGGGAATCCTCCCTTAAAAGTGTAACAAAAAATAAAAAATTCAAACCCAAGTAAGCAATACAATTTTTCAAATAATTGGAAGTAGAGCCAGAGTGCAAGTTTTCTCATCCAGAGTTATTTGAATAAGTTCGAATGCATGTGAAAAGAAGTCAGTCTGATCACAACGCCAAAAATTTTTTTTTAATGATTTTCCTAATTTTAATACTGGAAAAAGTAAAATGTAAGGAGTTTTGTACTAAAATATAGAGATGGCTGTACAAAAGATCATTAGTATATACTAAATAAAATGAAGCATTTGTTAGTAATACTAATGTATGGTAAACATTCAGTACTTAATAAACCCCCTGTAATCATGTATTATGCTTTTGAACTTTTTCTCCAAATGTCTTAATGTTTCTGTGCTACAAAATAACAACTTGCCAATTACATGTTGCATGTTTCTGAAAATGACAAGCATGCAGTGATTGATTTGCAGCTGGGAATAACTATACAGATAGTTTCAATCTTGCTTTCAAATTCTATCATTGCAGGAATGACAGAAACTCATTCTGCCCCAATCTTTTTTGTGATGGACGTTCTAAATCTAAAACATTGTTAGTGGTAAGATGCAATCCTCACTTTGATGTCATTAAACTGGTTTATATCAAATATTTACACCTCAATTACAATAAAATATCTTCATCCCCATCTTTTCATATTTAGAAATATAAAGGCGGCTCTCTGTACGTTCTGTTGACAAGTATGATTTTTCTGTATAATTTCAGTTTTGAAATATTGCTGAGATTCCTAGCATCGGTGAAGCGCATGAACTTTTATGCTATTTTTCCAATGTTGCAGTAAACAGTTCTATTACCTTCATCCACAAGTAGCACTGGCATGCTTTCCTAAATACTGCTACTGTTTCTCACCTTTCACAACTTTGTTTCAAGTTTGACTCCCAGAATTCCCCATGCTGGGTGCAGAATTTTGGCACTTGAAGTCAGCATATATTAAAATTGCTAAGGGTGTGACACTATGTTAGATAATAATGCTAATTTTATCCAATCTTTCTCCCTCCCCCATATCCCTGAGAAGATTGGAGACTTTAGCATGGTTTCAAGGGAAACCTCCTATAATAGTTTATTGAGTGAGTATTTTTACAGGTAAAACGCATAGGATTTTTAAAATTTATCATATTTGTATAGCTGGTCATCTCACACGAAAGTCATTCTGGGCAGCATACAATATTTTAAAATATTATAAAATAAAAATGCTCAAATTAATAGCATGCAAAAAATATGTGGTAAACAAATCTAGTAGAAAGCCAGATTCAATAAACATGAAGTTCCTTTCTGTATAAAATGCACATATAAGAACAGCAGTATCTCTGGAATCGGTACCATCAAATCCTTAATTCTGTGCTGCATAGCACCCAGAAGCAATCAGGAAAGTAAAAGCAGCAGACAGATCAAGTAGAACCAAGACTGCCTTTCCCAGACTCCCCTTATAAAGGACATCAGTTAGGACAATCAGTGGTTCCTCAGTCCAACGACCAGGAGTGGAAAGAGGAGTGGAACACATCCAGATCATTAACAGCACTTTAACCACCTTCAGGTGAGTCTTACCTAAAAAGGAGCCGGTGGGAAGTGGATGATCCTTTTAAATATTAAAAAGCTTTGGGTGGTTTTCCCCAAGCGTGCGTAGTACTATTGTTAAGAGTATACAGCATCAAATATTTACTGCATTTATAATATTACGTTCCATACTGTCAAATGAAATCAGTCATGATAAATAGGATCAAGAGGCACTGCACAACTACAAATAACCACATCCTCAGACCTTACACTCTGAAATGGATCTACAATATAAAACTGGGACAGACGGTATGTGACAGGTATTTGTGTTGGTATTGACTGACATCAATATAAGCACTGGGAGGAGCTATTTTACCACCAAACCTCCTTACAAGTGAGTTGTGTATCCTGCAGTATAAATTAGTGTATTTCACATAGTATTTGGCTTTGTGGTTCTATTTTTAAAAAAAGCTGGTTAACCAGGTTATTTAAGAGAAATACATTTCTTGGCATCTTTTATTGCCAAGCTGTACTTAATTCTCTAATTCTTCTTTACTAAAATACTTAATTGTTGAGGCTGAAATATTTCGTTAGCTGAGGGTCTCAGAAGTGTCTTATGGAAGCTGAAGATTTGTCAGTATATGTGATGTAATCCAAGTTCCATCTTTTATGTGCATGCATGGAACATTGCAAATGTAGGTACTGAAAGGCATGGAGTTTGCTTTGTGTTGTCTTGATATTTTGTCACTCCCCCCCCCAAATGCAGGAATTTTCAACTCTTTTTAATTTAAGTCAGTACATTACCTGTAGAGAAACTAATATTCATGAGAAAACAGAAGGCAATATGACCAGATAAGCCAATTTACCTTTAACTTATCTATTTTATAGGAAAAAGTAAAATAAAACCATTGATTGCACTCAAAATCCATTTTATACTAATTCTTACTACACTTAGCAAGTAAGTGAATTGTTAATATATGATCAATATTAACTTTAGCACTAGGCATTTAACAACAGGATGTAAGAGTTCCAACAAGGGAATGGAACGCCTTGAATAGAATTTATCTTCTATGTAAAATTATTGGCTCAAATAAGCCAGTTATTGAGAGAGTGAGGAGGGTAGGTGGTGGCAGTGGCTTGTGGCCTTTAAAAAAAACCTGAAAAAGGGTTGCAAATAATTTTAAAATCCTTTCACTTTCTTCATGTTATTTTCAGGAAAGATAACCTGCTTTCTTTAGAATTAATTCTTATTTTAGGGGGGGGAAAGTAATGTAGGAAGAATATTTAAATCTCTGTGTGATGATTATTTAAAAAAAGAACAGCAATAAAAGTTGAGGACAAATTTTATTGAATTTGTAAGTTCACTTTACAATGAAGTATTTTATGATAAAAATGTTGATTTTAATAAAAAAACATTAACATGTCAGTATACAGTTTATGCAAGTTTAATGCCATATAAATATGAAGATCATTTCCCATGTCTCAGATGGTTCAGGAATCACTTCATTAAGATAATACAATTAATAAAAGTGCATGATATTTGTTCAAACTTTACACAGAAGAATTAATACATAGAATGAGCATATGGAATAAGAAGAGCTACCACCAACATGTTGAATGCCAAGAGACAAATTCCCTCTGTACTAGTTCTAAAAGGAACAAAATTGGATATCTCTATATGGACTAATATTGCATTTGATTGTACTAATTATATTCACTGTAGAATATTTAGTTGAAAGTGATAATTTCTCATGGGTACTGTAAGTGACCCTGTCATTTATTTTAACCTGTGCATTCTCATACCAATTTGCTATTTCTCAAAATCAGTTATTTTCCAGGACTAAGATCATTCCGCAATAAATTCAAGCGCTACCTTAGGTTCGTTTTTTACTTAACCACACTACTAGAAAGTTCAAAGTAAATTAAAGTGTATTTCAAAATAAACCATGTGCATTCCCTTTCCATTATTTTAATAGCAGCTTAAAAAAAACCCACTTAAAGTTAAGTTAGAACAAGTTGAAACATAATAGAACACTGTTGAGTACCATAGTAAAGAAATATTATTTTAAGAGTTCACACATGTGATTTCAGCAAAAAAGCTATGATATTTATAAAAAACAGTATTTCAAACATTAAAAATCCTTCATTTAACTAAAAATAACTCATACTCTTTTCAAAAAGAATCAGTGATACCATGAAAACAGTAAAAATAAGACACTAAATAAGATACCTATAATTAGCTTATTAAAAGTTATTTTTAAAGGTGTATCAGTTCCTATTTTTTAAAGATACAGTATGAGACCAGCTACTAAACAACTATTGATATAGTTCAAGATTGGTAGTTTTCATACCATTAGCAAAAAAAGAAGAAGATGTTTTTGCTGTCAGATAATGCTTTGTTGAAATTGTTGCATAGGCAAATTATATTGTTTGTTTATACAAATGTTTATGCATCACAGTTCTGCCAGGAGATTTCTTCTGTGTAAGTCTAATTGAAATAAATTCTATTTAAGAAGACATGGGAAAAAAGTAATTTAATACTGGGCAGCACTAGGTGCAAAGCATTCATCCATACAAGTGTTTGCACAGGTGATGCTGCATCTGACAAGTATTTCCTTCATATATGGACCATGACCGAAACTAAAGAAATTGCTATTATGCCATTTGCTCAATTTACGTCAGGCCCAAGTCAGAACTTCAACTAAAATAATGGATTTCACATGGACCGAAGTAACCTTTATAAAGTGCTTATCTTTATAGCGGTTTACTCTTTATTATTAAAGCTTCATAAAATAGTTTGTATTTCCTTTTCCCTTAGAAACAAGGCACTCTCAAATGATATTTTCCAAGCTCTCTCTGCAAATCATCTTGTGAGCTCAAAGTTCTCATTCAATCCTGTGATAATGATTTAGGTACAGACTAAATGTCAGTCAACACAACCGCATACTTTTTCATAGTTTTTAAGAATATGCACAGCACCTGCGTGGCTCTGAGTATATTCGACAGTAATAAAATATGTGTATCAATCCTATTTAGGGCGAGTCACTCATTTTCAAGTGATAACAAAAATACATTACTGAAATGCATGTCACGTTTTAAAACTACACGTTTATAAAAGCACTACTTTCTCAAAACACCTCCTTGAATGAGCACTTCCCATTTCCTACTCTGATTTGCCTATAGAAAACATTACTGAAGGTCTTCCACTTACAGACAACTGATTTCAATATATAGAATTTTTTCCTCTTTCCAAAAAAATAAAAAACCACCCCAATTTGATTTACATATGGAACAATGCAACAACTCCATCAACAAATCTGCCAACAAATTAGCAGCATGCTAAAAGATGGGAAATTGCCCTTATAAATGGTTTCAGAAGAAGGTGTTTTCAATATAAAGTATCTTTCAGAAGATCTTGTCCTTCATAATATTGAGAAAAAAATCTGGAAATCCATCAGCTTAGTCCAGTTCTTCTAGCGTTTTATAACTACTTGTTCATAAGCTCCAGATCCCGCTCTGAAAGATTAGAGGAAAAATTAGGAACAAGGAAAATTTGAACTTTTACAGGTAGTCCTCACTTAATGTACACTCATTTAGTGACCATTAAAAATTACAGTCACACTGAAGAAGGGATAATGAAAATGGGTCCTAATGGTTGTAGCGGTTGTAATGTCTCTATAGTCACGTGGTTGTAATTCAGGCATTTCTGTGATCTCATAGTATCAATCACCATTTGCAATCTTCACTGCTGGCTTTCAATGATCGAAGACAGTGGGAAAGCTGGTAGGTCACAAATCGTAATCATATGATTGCCAGATGGTATGATTCTTAGCAGCTGCAACTGCAGGAACTACAATCATACGTCGGTGTGATCATGTAATATTGCACTTTACAAATATGTTGCTTAGCAAAGGAGTTCTCATTGGTAAGTAGGGACTACATGTAAAGCAATTTATGCTTTCACATACAGTAGAAATGTAATATTGCAAGACATTTGCAGTTTTCATTAAAAAAAATCAGTGCATGTCTAAGTACCAGAACATAATGTTAGCACATTCTGGGCTCAGGTGATAGAATGGAAACATTTTCAGAAAAAAAATTCATACCAGAGAGGCACACTGGGCAGTATGGATGCAATAGCAAGGTAAACATTTGAAGTCACATTTTGTTGTGGACCCTTTTTGTCCAGCAAATAATGGCTAATAATTTCACTTCTTCATGTGGAAGTTGGTATAAATCCATATGAAAATTGAGAATATCACCACTTATATATTCACCTTTTTTTTTTACAAGGTGTGCTTTAAAAAAATGAAACCCGTCAAAGTTACATTAAGTAGAATCTAAACTCAAATAGTTCTTGGAACTATTTTGATTTAACTGTAACATGAAGACCATAGTCTTAGAAACAAGAAAAGGGGGAAAGCAATAAAGCTCACATGGGAGGCTGACAGGAAATCTCAGGTCTGTAGGCTAAACTGGAACTTAAATTAGCTTACCATTGTGTGAAAAAAAAGCTAGACAAATTATTTCTATTTCATTGCCAATTGAGTTAACTTTTTAACCATATATTTGATGAGAAAAAATAGGTAAGATTGTATTGGGAGTAGGTTTTTATGTTAACACTTGTGTTTCAGAAGAAGCCAGAATGTTAAAGAATTAGGGGGTTCTGTTATCCACCCACTAATTTACCATTTTAACCAATGCTTAAAATGCAACATAAATAAATGCATTCAAAGAATGAAGGTGGTCTGCCTTTTATACTTGCAAGTTGGACAACTGGTGTAATTTCTTCTTCCTTTTTATGTATAATTTTCTTGTTTTCCTATTTGTTCTATGTTCCCCTATCCTTTTCTCTATCTTCAATATTATAGTATAACAAAGACTGTGTTAAATTCTTTCATGCTATATAAGATGAAAGTTTTTTACGCTTTACAGTAATGATTTAAATGAATGTTTCTCAACTGTGGCAACTTTAAGATATATGAACTTCAATTCCCAGAATTCCCCAGCCAGTATGTTCCATACTTCATAAAGTTGTCAAACTTGAGAAACACTGATTTGGAGCATTGGAATATGGTTTCACTGCTGATTATGTCACAGATAAAAGGATGCATTACATTAACGACATACCTATTAGGTAAGTGATGACTTCCAAAGGCAGTGCTCCCTCCAGGACCTACAAAAAGTCTTAACCCTTCTTCTGCAAAAATAGATATTAAAAATATGCAGTATTACTATATTTGACAAGCTGTTTTGTGGAAGAACTATGATACAATCAATACTTCCCATCTCTTTCTTCCAGCCAGAAGTATGGCTAGGAACCTTTGAGAGCAGAAAGGGATATGATGGGAGAAGTTTCAAACAAACTGCAGAACCCCTACTTTAAATTACTGTGTATATAGATTCTCTAGAGTTATCAAATTATAGATATTTAATAAATAAAATAAAATACAGTTGTCAAAGAGTATTCTATAAATACATTTCTAATCTGAACAGTTGTTTTTCTTCAGAGTGTCAAGGGATTTAATGCTTTCATCAAAATGATCAAAACAGCATTAGACTGCAAAGTTGGCCCCTGATTGCCTGCATATATCATGACCACATCCAAAAGGGGTGGAACATATCTTTGTCTCACTGGTGTGATGCTCTTTGCATAATTTGCCCCTCTCTGTGGCTGCTGCTATGTTTCTTCAGTAGGTGCTATTTTAGTACCTTTTAACTACATCATTCGTGATTTTCCTCTGTATAACCTAAGAGTTGGAATGATAGATCTATCAACAATTTATTCTCAAGTTTTCATTTTTGTTTTACAAACCTTCTGCACTTGAGTCCAAGCTGAAGTCTTGAGTCTGCAGTATTTTTTCAACAATATCATCTGCATCAACTCTTGTTGCATCAACCCTCTTCAGCTGTGATTCCACAGAATCCTGTTTTACTGGTAGCCTATGGAAAATATGAAATATCTAGAAATGCTATGCTCCAGAAATAATCATCAACAACTACCATATTATTAAACCATAGTATTTACCTGTTTGAATTTTCTGAGAGTGCATCTTTCATAGTTGCTTTCAGATTATCCTCAGTGCTTCTGGATTCGTCCTCTTCGCATGGCTCTAGAATACTACTTATACCAGTTGATGTGCTTCCGACAGAGGTATTTCTTTTATGACAGAGATCAGAGAAACTGGATGATCTGGAATGTGCAGTACTATATCCTAAAATATATACAGTAATTATTAATTCAGAGCCATTAGTCTGATCTCATGTCAAAATTTCCAGCTGCTTCTTCTAACCAGAATATGCCATTTTTAATGTCATTCATAATATAGCTATTTGTGATTTATTTGATTATCAGCAACTAGTAAGTACTTGTACCTAGCAAAGGACCCTTAAATCATTACAGGTAGTCCTTGACTTACAAAAGTTCATTTAGTGACCTTTCAAAGTTACAACAACACTGAAAAAAAGTGACTTATGACCATTTTTCACACTTATGATTGCAGTTTCCCCACAGTCACCTAATCAAAATTCAGATGCTTAGCAATTGATTCATATTTATGATGATTGCAATATCCTGAGGTCATACGATCACCTTTTGTACGTTCTGACAAGCAAAATCAACAAGGAAACCAGATTCACTTAAAAACTGTGAAAGTAAAGGTCGTAATATGGTGCAAATTTTACTTGTCTTACTTAGCAACAGAAATTCTGGGGACCATTGCAGTCGTACGTTGAGGACTATCTGTACTAAATTATAAAATAACAATTTAAAACCTTCTGAACATCCATTAAGGTTCAACTGGACTACCAGCTATGCAAAACAAAAATCTAGACTCTAGAGCGATAATAAATCCATATGAACCTATGAGTTTTGCAAAGGTGGACCATTTGCAAACGTTTCTTAACCTTGGAGAATTTGGGGCATGAATATTACTAAGCAGCAAGTTTACCATGACAAGGGAATGGTTTTCATCACAAGCTTATCATTTATCTAGCAAAAATAGAGAGTGAAAATTCTGAAAGCTGATTAGGTGTAAATGCTTAACAATACTTTCTGCCTTCCTAGAAATGGTCAACTCTATGATTCCTGATTCCTGTGAAACAATCAAAGTAGAGTTGTGTTTATCCTTGCCTCAATGGGAACCTAACACCCATGACTTGGGAACAACAACACTCATATAGCTCACATATTTTCCTTCCTGCTAGCTTGTACATTCTCCATCACTGTACTTCCTTCTTGCATGTCACTCTCTGAATGGTCACATACAAACCAGCTTCATGTGTCTTTGTCCTATGAAACTCAACAATTTTTTCTGATGCAAAAAAAAAGTTCACAGAAAAATCAAAGCAAGCTGCCCAAATGAACCAATCGTTAGAAGGATGTTGCAAAAAAACTTAATATACAACAGGTCACATTTCTTCTCCCATTTTCTCATGTTGTAAATATCCTGACAAGATCCAATGTATGCAATATGTATATGAATCTGAATTAACTAAATCTTGTCAGTCTGGAAAAAAATGCTGTTACCACAAATATTATACTTCTACTACGGTAGAAATAAAGTTAAGGTAAGATATGATATGATTAAGGTGGACTCGTAGTAAAATAAGGCAATGGCTATGAGAGCCCACAGAAAGTCACTTCATAGAAGTAAGGTTAACCTTTATTTTGGAAAAACAAACAAGCTTGCTCTTCAGCCTTCAGGCATGATTTCTAATAACTTGTAATTGTTTATGCATACAGATAGCCCTCGACTTACAATTACAATGGAGTCTGGAATTTTGGTTATAAGCCATAACTTGAGGCACCAGCTGACAGAACTTGATTTTACAACTATTTTTACAAGCCATAGAGTAAGTCATTGCAATCAGTAAGCGAATCATGTGGTTAAGTGAATCAAATTGTTGTTAAGCAGTTCTATTCTCCTGAATGGTGTTTTTTGTCAGAAACTGATTTTTGCTATTACCAATTTACTGTTGATACCAAACAATTTTCAATCAAATTACACAACAACATACTGTGAATTTCTCAAAGCATATAGGTAAACTCCCTTCATATGTTCAAAGACCCACAATTGTACGTAAGGAGTCTCCTTTTTCCCCTCAATAGATAGGTGGGAAGGAGGTATTTCTTTTCAGAGACTGGGTGCCTGAACTCTCGCGAGATCATGGACCCCAGAAAGTTTCATTCTTGGCACAAAAAGTATTTGCGGTGCGTGTCTCCTGCCCCTGCGCCCCAAACTCCTTTCCACCATCACTGGGACACTTTTTGCTGAGACAGAGTCCTGACGGAGACTGGAAGCTTCACGGAGGGATTCACTCCATTTTGAAATGTCCTATAGATGCCTATGAGGCCTTTGAAAGTTGAGGAATTCTCTCCCTTTTGAAACATTTCATAAGTGCCTATGGAGCATTTCAAAAAGGAGGTGTTTGCTCCATTTTCAAAGCCTCATAGGCGTCTATGGGGCATTTCAAAATAAAGCAAATCCCTCTGTTTTCAAAGACCTCATAGGTGTCTTTGGGGTGTTTCAAAAGGGAGTGAATCCCTCTGCTTCCAAAGGCCCCATTTGCATGAAGATGAAGCCTCCAGTCTCTGTCAGATGTCCGTCTGGTGAAAAGTGTCCCGGTGGTGGCAGAAAGGGGTTGGGGGAAGCAAGGCAAAAAAAAATTGAAAACACAAATAAACCAGGTAGATGGCTAGCATACAGATTGAAAAAAGAAAGAGGGAAAAAACTGATATGCCAATTAGAGAATAAAAATGGGGATCTCCAATATCAGATGGATAAGAAAAAAAAGATTATATGAGATTGCTTTAAAGAATTATAGAGAGAAGATAGAATAAAGAAAGAAGAAATTGAACACTATTTAAAAAGAAATGGTTTAGCCCCAATAGAAGAGGAAAGCAGGGAAATATTAAACAAAGAGGTAACCCAAACAGAACTGAAACAGGCAGTAATAAAACAAAAAAGCAATAAAACCCCAGGACTGGATGGAATCCTAGGAGAATTTTACAAGACAATGTATGAAATAGTGGGAACTTTAATGCTAGAAGTGTACAATGAGACATTACTTCAGGTGAAACTTCCAGAATCTTGGGCTGAAGCATATATTACGCTAATACAGACAACAAACAAATTAAAAATTATAGACCCATTTCACTGTTAGATGCTGATTACAAAATCTATATGATAATTATGGCCGAAAGGATGAAAAAATTACTGAACAAAAGTATTCACACAGACAAAAATGGATTCTTACCCCACAGACAAATCAGAAACAATACCAGGATAGTATTAAATATTCTAGAATACTACGAGAGACATAGTGAGAAACAAGCGGCCATAATATTTTTGGATGTGCAAAAGGCCTTTGACAACTTAAACTGGGAATTTTTTAAACAACAAATGCAAGATATGAAATTGGGCCCAAATTTGAAAAAATGATTACTGCAATATACACGAAACAAAGTGCCAGAGTGATAATGAATGGAGATTTCACGGAAAAATTCAACATCTCAAAATCAACAAGGACAAAACTAAAATATTAACTAAGAATCTTACAAAAAATCAGGGAAAAGAATTGGCCGAGAAAACTGAATTGCAAATAACAAAAAAAAAAATTAAATACCTAGGAATTTGGCTTACAGCAAGATGCTCAACAATTAAGACAATTACATTAGATTATTGCAAGAAAACAAAATAAGATTTGGAACAGTGGGGAAAGATAAAATTTAATTAGTAGGAAAAATAGCATCTGTAAAAATGAACCTATTCCCAAGATGGCTATACTTGTTCCAAACGGCATCTGTAAAATTAGATAAAAAATACTTTGGGGAACTAAATAAAACAATAACTAAATATGTATGGGCAGGAAAAAAATCAAGAATAAAACTCAAATTATTGTAAGATAGCCGAGTTAGAGGTGGCTTTGGTTTCCTGGACTGGGAGTTATACCAACAGTCTGCAATGCTGCTGTGGATAAAAGAATGGATAAACCTAAGCAATAGAAGAATATTGGCCACGACTTAAAAACATCTTACATAATATTTTCCTTAGACGAGGCCGACATTGTTAATTTGTAGTTTTTTGTCCATAGCTTTTCCCAGTCTTCTAATAGAATGTTATACCCAAAGTTCCTCGCCCAAGCTATCATATTACTTTTACCACCTCCTCTTCTCTAGGTTGCTGTGTCCTATCGATACCAAATTCTTCCATATCTTTTTTAAATCTTGTTTGTAATTATAGATATGGCCACCAATCAATAATTATTCCTTCATCTTTCAAATCCAATTTGTCTTTAACTTACCATGGTTATCTAATAGTTGGTCATATCTTCTCATTTTACTTGTCTCTAATGTATTTGGGAAAATCATGGCCTCCATAGTGGATGACTACCCTGGTATCTTAATATAGTGTTTCATCCTAGTCTTCCTCCAAGTTTGTAGTAATATATCTCTGATTAAATAGTTTTGAAAATGTGTGTGTTTTGCATTTTTCCTCTCCCATAGGTAAGCATGCCACCCTGTTCTACCGCTGGAACCTTGCACCGGTAAGATTAGTCAAAATATATCCAAATTAGAGCCCGAGATGCTGGAAGTGAAAGCAAGAACAAGGTACTTATTACCACATGTAGTGGTCTTGTCTGGAGGCAAAGAAATATTGGAATAATATTTCAATTTAAGAGCATAATTTGTGAATCCATAAAACGTTTTTTCAAATGAAGCAGAAAAATTGTTATTTATAAGCCCTGAAAGTATATCACAAAGAATAATAGTTTTACCTGATACTTTTGATTGTTGGCTTGCATAACTAGAAGTCCTAGAATGTCCACATGCTCCAAGTTCATCTGGAGCTGAGATGCTCTTGCTTGTAAAATCTGTTGGGGGAAAAAGTCAGATTGAACAGCACTACTGCTGGATTATTTCCTCAGGTAACTGGGCTATTTGTAATAAAGACTTGATTAAAATTAATCAGTAGTTTGCTGAATTGATCTCTAATAGTATACATTTGCATTATATATTAGGAATTATTAACATGCAGATAACATTAGGGAATAATTGTAGGTAACTATGTTAACTCATTTAGTTCTGTAATAATGACCTTTCTAGCTACAAGGAACTTGATTCCTGTATTAAAAATCCTCTATTTTGTCTTCATTTAGCTTTGATCATTTAAAAATTTATATTAAAAAATAACTCTTTCATATCTGTTATCACTTCAGAGGACTAAAAACAACTGTAATTTGTAATCTACTAAAGATGGATATTAGTAAATCATGTTGGTTGCCTATATACCTCCACATTCCTTTTTTAAAAAGCCATCCCAACACTTGAATCAATGCTGGTAACTAAGAAATGAGTTATACAGTCCAGCAAAAAAAATTGCTTGAAGTTTAAACAAATTTGAAACTATTACATATCATACATTCTCCACATTTAAAACAGTCTGGAAGTAAATAATAGTAATGCAAGAAGGCGTTCTTCAAAATAACATTCTAGCTTTTTTAAGACAGTAATTTTTCACAAAACAGATAATCCTAAAGTTCTATGGTCCTTTATGCTATCATGTACATTGAAATACCATAGGTGTCTGTCACAAGGATGGGAAATGGTATCATACACCATGGCATATAAATGCTGGGTGATTTCTTCAATGATGTTATATATGATATTGTTGCTTATTTTAGATACCTATAGGCAGTACTTTTAAATAGACATATCATGCATGTTTCTTAAACATACCTGATGAATTGATTTGTCATAGAGAAATATTTGAAAGAGCGTTATGCTCAAGTACAATTAATTATCTTAAGAAGCCTTACACTGAGTTAACTGAATAATTATTCATTTTTCTGTGGCTGATCGCCTTCCACAGTTTCCTACCTGATACAGTCAAATGTGACCCTTTAGTGTTCTCTGCACCTTTTCTGTCTTCATGCAGGGATTCTGATTCTCCAGCAATTGGTATAGACATTGCTGTAGATGGAGGTCTGCAATCAAAGAAGTGTGAGATGGATAGTTGTTGTGTGTATACTTGTGTATGCATACCTAAGGGCAACAGGCTTTATGCTATAGTTCATCAATAATTTTCAGCACTCCAGACATTTAATCTCTTACTCGGGACTTGACTTGACTCAGCAGAAAAGTCAGCTAGATAATCATGCAAACATGAATGAAAATTTACACCGCAGCCGATTGCCTATTCTGGAGCAAATAATGTATAGCGCTTTTATATATTTGTTACTGCAGAGAAAAAACTGGCTTTTCCCTCCTATTTTTTAAATTAATGGCTATCTGCTGATTTGACTGATGGCCTTGGGAAGTTGAGAATTGTTTATATAATACTTCCTTGTAATCTGAGAACTGCTGGTTGCTGTCTTATCATTTTCAGCCATTAGAAGGGGAAACATGCATCCGTTCTAACACTACTGCAAAGAAGAAGGATAATTTATAAATAATAATCCTGGGTAATACTAGGACTGAGGAAAAACAATTGTGAAAAATTGCGAACTATTGGGACTTGCAGATTGAAGGTGAATGCTTATGAGAAAATAAATCCATTATTATACCAATCATGATTTGAGCCCTGGAACGATACCTAAAGAACTCCCTCGGTAACTGGAAATATTGAATTTATCAGACCTGAACATCCTAATTAAAAAAAAACAAAACACCAACCCACCCTACTTAGAACTGTATATATTCTTTTAATTCTTAATAATCCTTAGGTCCACGGTTAGGCCTTGAATTATTACGTTTCCACCAGTCTTAGACTGTGAATCTAAACTATAGAATACTCAAACATAGTTATAAAAAAATCCTTCTCAACAAGTCAGCATCTGACAAGAAGTGGGCAAGGGACTCAGTAGTTCTAGTTGGAGTGCTGAGGGAATTGGGAAGAACAACCACCACATATAAGACAAAAAAAATGTGTTGGGAAATAATACCATTATGTTCTGCTATTATAAATCAGAACCAACAGTGCGGGGCTTATTAAAACACAAATTTCAACATAGGAAAATAATTTATCTGGATTAAAATACCACTGAACAACAACTAGCAGATCAAAGGAAATTCATTACCAGAAATAAAATATTCAGGGAAGATGAACTGGAAAAGTTTAGAAAAAATTGTGAATATGAAAGACCCAAAAGCAATAGTAGAAGAAATTCAAATAATAACAATTGTGAACAGAAAAGAAGTGATCTGAGTGATCTAGAGATAATTTAGAAAAAGTAATAACAACAGAACCAGTACAGGCCAGCACTGAAGCAACCTATAAACTGCCTCCCTGACCAGAAGAATTAAAAGAGAAAATTATGGCAGATGTAGAATTACCGGCAGAAGGACAAAGATTGCCAGTGTTGATATTAGTGTCCCAAAAAGATCAGATACCTATAATGAAAGATGTGAATAAGGTGCTTGCATGGATTAAAATAACATCTATTGAACAGATGCTTAATAGTCAGAGAAAGAAAAGGAAGAACTTGCCCTAATTGGTCAGGCTATAGAAATAGACAACAGGAAATTTGTACTTTCAGATTTGCAAGATTCTGTTACTGTAGCCTTACAATAAAGTAAAATTGACTCATCTGGTTTTGTTTCCTGTCTGGCTTATCAGGAAGTGTTAGGCATTGCGGACAGTCAGCTACCTTTAATTGCTCCAAGTGTAGGCAATATCCGGACTGCCGGCAGGCTGCAGGGAAGCCGCTTTTATGGGATTCCCTGGTCGCCTACCGGCCACTGACAATGCTTTACTTTTCCTCATTTGCATTGCATGCAAATGAGGCAATGGGAGGACACAACAGGAAGGGCTGTCAAAACATACTGAACCACTCCATTGAACAATGAATTAACACATCACCTTTTTCTCCCAAATCCTTGATGTGGTACAACACATGGCTTGTAGACTTTATAGCTTTATCCACAATTTTTGCAAAGCAATTCTACTTTATTTCGGTTAATTTCCCCCCCCACTTAGAGTGGAAAGCTGATATTAGTCCATCTTCTTCTGCGCATGCTCAAGATGGTGCTCGTCACTTAGTTTCCCAGCGAGGGGGTGATGGCATTTCTCTTCGTTGGACCTTTTCCCGGCCGCTGGAAGAGCTGCGGCCTCAGGGATCGGCTTGGGAGTGGTTTCGCCAGCTGAATGAGGGGTTTTTGGCCCCTGAAACATCAAGGCTGGCTGAAATGAAGCTCCGGGAAGGGCGATTGCATCAGCTACGAGGTGATAATTACGGCAAGCAACGATCTGTTCCCTGCCAGGGCCGAGTCGGAGGCTGGATTGCTGGGGGCTGATTTGGGGGGGCCGCCTGCTGCTGGCAATGATCCCAGCTCTAGTGTTACTGGGCTGGGCTTGCCAAATACCCATGAGTGCGGGCACCGAGAGGAGGAAGATGGTGGATGTGATCTCGG
>JANHFT010001973.1:115844-138771 GCA_032467955.1 Pseudoxenodon macrops | reverse complement strand
TTTTTTATTATTGGCTGTGCACCGCCCTGAGTCTTTCGAGAGAAGGGCGGTATACAAATTTAATAAATAATAATAATCCGGCTTTTATAATTGGTTGAAATACCATCTGGAGCAAGCTTCCTCAATGTTTCTACCATTATTTGACAGGCAAAGGTTTTTTTTTTAATCTTGGAGCAAAGGTATACTGTCATCTTGAAAAATGCAAGTCTTCCTTGTATGCAGCTGTCAGGTAAAGGTGAAATTTCTACTCTGCAACTCGTCTTGCATGCTACATCCAAATCCAGCTCCATTGAAAAAAAATGGAGCCACAGTAGGTTAATAAGATTAAACATGAAATTCCGAAATGTAACATTAGGTATCTGATCCAAACATGAGTAATATTTTTTAACATTATGAAGAAATGAAGATGTTCTACTCTGCTGGAAAATAACAGTTCAGTTCATTATACTATATGTGAATGACACATCAAAGTAACACTATTTCTAAATAATCAGAAAGCCCCAAAATAAAATTTCAGAAGGAAATACAAGTAGTACTCAATACAAATGACATTTATAGATGACTCAGATTAAATACAGAACCAAAGAAGCCTGATTACTATAGTTGTTTACTCTGGACAATCTGGGCAAGAAGGAAAAACTGCTGTTATGGCATTATAAAGACTAACAAACTTGTATCAATTATTTCAGGTCTTCATATCTGAATTTTACACTGCTATTTAAATCTATGCAGTTTAAAACAATTAACTCCAAATTAAGAATGTATGCTGTTTTATAGCACTGTACATTTCTTTTTGCGCTGCCTACAAGTAAATTATAACACAGCTAATGGGAAAGAAAATCTTCCAGCTGCACTGCCACAATTAGCTCACTCACTGAGCTACAGTACATGACTCATCGCAAAAGTCTAGAAATTCATCCCAAAAGTCTAGAAATTCATCCCAATCCTACTTTTTTCCTTTCTGGTTACAATCTATGTATACAGCTTTCTGGAATAGCACATATACAAACTGTTTCTTACGGATGAGAAGCCAAACCACAGAAGAAAAAGAACATCTTTTATATCCAACATACAGTAGGTTAATGCAAAGTATTCATCTGTATTACTAATTGAGTATGTTATTGTTAATGAAGTTAAAATATATAACCTTAAGAAATAAAGAGAAGGTTGACTAAGAGGAAAGGGTCCTTCAACATTGCTCAACAACTTCAGAGAAGAATAGCCTTGATATGATGAAAGCCTACATGCAATTTATGTAGACTAAAATAAGCCAATTGTCATAATTTTCAAGACAGACTGAGAAGCTCATACCATTACTGCAGAAGAAAGGTACTGAAGGGCCAGAGAGACTTGTTTCCTTTGGATTGGACTCAAACAATTTAAGACAAATAGTTGCAATTCTAGCACCAAATTATCTTCTTATACAGATCTGATACACTGGGTAGATGAGAAACTCATCAAAATGACCAGCTGAGATACATAAATATCTTTCTGTTCTATCACATAAAAGCACCCAAATAATAAGTCAAGAATATTGTTTTCCCCAGATCAAGGTGGTACTGTGCTATCGAGAGGTAATCCTCAAGTTACGAAAGTTCACTTAGTGACCGTACAAAGTTATGACAACACCCCCCCCCCCCCAGTAACTATGACACAACCTTGAAGTCTTGTTGGCTTGCAAACACTTTTTGCACCGAAACTGCAAGCAGGCAAAGAAACCATAGCAAAGAGGCTGGAGAGGAGTCAGCTCACTAGATCTTCACAAGGTAAGTGACCTGGTGCAGCATGATAGGGGGAGAAAGTCTGGGGATCCTATGGGGAGGAGCATGAGGTATCTCAGTGGTTCAGGGGAGGGCTTGGATGATTTGAAGAAGGTGGCCTATCCCATTGCTAGACACACACACCATGGCCGTCCCCACCCTGAGATACCTCATGTGTACTTAACGACCTGCATTTTTGATTAGTGAATGCATGGGTGAAAGCAGGGCGTGATCACGTTTGTTTGATGTGATTCACTCCAATTAATTCTTGGGTTACGAATATAATTGGCAGGCTCCATTACATTCATAACTGAAGGACTACCTGTATACTGTGCTTAAGGATGCACTCCAAAATGTAATAGTGCAGAAACAAACAACAATAATGTTTCATTTTATTTGCTTATACATTTAGTTAACACACTTACCCTGCAGTATACATAATTCCTACAAATAAGGAAGAATATGAAAAAAGGAAGGAAATGATCGTTGCCTTTGGTGACTGAAACCTAGCTTTAAGCAGAATCCAGTTTTAATAGAACGACAACAGACGGTACAAATAAAGATCACGGCAACTGCACTGCAAATCCTTCACTCACGTTGGTTAGAATATGGAATTAGGTCACTAAAGCTAGTATATTATATTCTTAAAACATTATAGATAGGCAGCAAGATACATAAACATGCCCATGCATGCAGACATTCATATTGATAACTAGCATGATGTAAAGGTCAAGGGGCTGGCTTGGGGCCTAGAAGTAGGGAGAACCAGATTCTACTCCTCCCTTAGGCAAGGAAGGGAGTTGGGTGATCCTGGGCCAGTCAATGCCTTTCAACCTTAATCAGCATCAGTTTAGCAAACAGCCAGCTAGAATGTAAAACTCCACATTTCATCATGCTTTGATAGTGATTTGCTATAAGGAGTATAGGAAAAGCAGTGCATAACAAGCAGACAACCAAGTGGGACAAACGCTAAGAAAAATATGTATATAAATTTAAACATACGTTTTAAAGCAAGGGTCTCCAGACATTAGCTGCATGCTGATTAAGATCTATAAATCAGTAAGAATGAAATTTTAAAAAAAATGAAATCAAACTGCAATTCCAAAAATATGACAAGAAAATAATTAATTATATTCTATCAAGTGAACTACCAAACAGAGCAATTACAAAAAATGGATTATAGTTACAGCCTATAGATTAAAACCTTTTATGAAAATCAATTACAAAGGCCTAACTGAATACTGATTTTAAAACCAAATTAATTAACAAAGATTGTATTATCAAAACCATCTCAGATGATAAAAGCAAATTGTATAACTTCACCAAGTATTTTACTTTTTCTGTGTTCATTATATTATCAGATATAACTAATGAGAAAACAAAAAAAATGTGGCAAATAAAGGTGCTATTTATACAATATCCCTACAATACCCTTAATAATTTAAGCACTTACTTCTCATGGGTTTTCGCTTATTTACAATTTTTTATCAGATATCTTATTAAAACAAACTAATCCCTTTAGGTCCCATTTACTATACTGTGATCATGAATGGGGATGGAGGGGAAAGAGGAAGAGAAGTATGAAATAATGGATGGTTACTGTGCTTTGTTTTCCTATTAGCAATTAGCAAAAAGCTACTTCTAAAAAACCAAAATGGAATAGCAAAAAATTCCCACACAATTACTTTGAGAATTGAATTGTCCTGCCTTGTGTTTTTGGTATCATAACCTTCCAGTAAGCAGCGGCGAGTGGTATTTCCTGATCCAGCAAACTCTGCCAGGTTAAGATCTGCAAAACCCAACTATTAACAAAAGAATGAAGTTAGTAATTACAGAACAAAAAAGAAATAAAACACATTTAGGCTTCGTAGTATGGCTTATCATCTTTGTGCTAAATAACTAAGTTTTATCATGCTTGATATCATTCATAACAATAAGAAGCAGGGGTAGGCTGCTGGGGATTCAGGAGAACCTCTAGCTAAGATTCTGTGTAGCTCAGAGAACCCTCAAATCCCACTCCTGGCTGGCCCTGCCCACCCTGTCCCTCCCAGGAATCCCCACGCGGCCTGTTTTGGATGCAGGTAAGTGCAGGGTGCGCGCTGAGGCTTGGCGAGGGTGAAAAATGGGTCTACCAGAAGTTCGGGAAGTCCGGAGCCTGGAGAGGCCATTTTCGCTTTCCCGGAGGCTTGAGAAAACTTTTGGAGCCCGGGGAGGGTAAAAACACCCCCTCGCCATGGTGTAGGAGGCCGACTAGGCCACACCCACCATGGCCATGCTCACCCAGCAAGCAGGCAGAGAACCCTTTGCTAAAAATGTTGAAGCCCACCCCTGATAAGGAGCCTATACTGCAATATATCTCTAAACTAATATTACAGACAGATATGAAAAGGAAACAAAAAGAGGCATTGTATTACAAGTGTTATCTTTTTACCTTTGCGTAAGTCTTCCCTCCTTTTAATTCCTGCAACAAATAAATAGTTGTAGTCAAAAAACCAAATCAAATGAAGTTACATAGATTCTTTATAAGAAAACATAGCAAGCAACTTCATACAATTGGCTGCATTCTCTGTAAAAATTGGATGTTACCATTGTTACCAAAGGGAGCTGCTAATGTTTATTCTTCTAGGTCTGGATGAGGCAGAATAAAAATAAGGAAAAGAAACAGCAGACAACCAGCTCTTTCCCTTTCCCTTACTTATTTTGAATCTGAATCTCTCCGACCTATTGATTCTGTAATGTTAGAATGCAGTATTGGAAGCTAGCTCTACCCACAGCAAGAGTTTGATCTTGACCAGATCACAGTTGACTCAACCTTCCATCCTTCCGAGATTGGTAAAATGAGGACCCAGATTAAGGCAATAAATTGACT
Organism: Pseudoxenodon macrops; assembly: GCA_032467955.1. NCBI lineage: Eukaryota > Metazoa > Chordata > Lepidosauria > Squamata > Pseudoxenodontidae > Pseudoxenodon > Pseudoxenodon macrops. Next base: position 134,142 of record JANHFT010001973.1, on the reverse strand, counting down.
CTGTAAACCCCTTAGAGCAGGGGTGTTAAACTCAATGTGGTTACGGGCTGCATCCGGAGTGTTTGCCCTTGGGGGCCTGGGGTGGGTGTAAACTGGGTGGAGTGGCTGACTGGATGGGCATGACCAGGGCAGCAGGGACCAGTCCCCCGCAGTCTCTAGGTCGGCCCCATAGGCCAACTCTGCAGCCTATTGCAGGCCGGATCTGAACCATGGGCCGCGTGTTCGATAAATCTGGTTTAGAGAGTGCTGTAAAGCATTATGAAGCAGTATATAAGTCTAAGTGCTATTATTATTTCTATTGCTATCTTAAAGAATCTTTCTCAATTTTGAGATAATAAAGAAAATAATATGGATAAGTATGTGAGTGTAAGTATGGGTGTATGTGTGCATAATCACAAATCTAGATCTAACTGAACTATATTAATCCAACCTTCTTCAATTTAGGGCCTTCTACATATACTGGATTTCAAGAATATTTGAGACAGCATGCATAGTTTATATTACTATACATAGAGTGTGTGCTGCAATCCATTCAGAGCTGCAAAATTTCAAGGTACTGCAATCTTAAATTCTTATGTTATGAATACTGTCGTAGCTATCAACTTGTAAAATACCTTTTATACATCAATAAGGGATTAGGCAATAGTTAAAACAGAATATACTCAAACAATCTATTTCGAAATAACAAAATGAATAAATATATAAATTTATAACTTAAATGGGAAGAGATACTAAAAGTATCTGTAATTTACAGGGACACAACTACAATACAAATGTAAGTATGACACCCATTTATACCTTTCGTACAGAGACTCTGCAGATGCAGGGATCCAGAATCCCTGTAGTGGCACTTGCGCTTATTTTACATATAAATGAAAACCTCTTCTTCCAATGAACACAGTTTGCTTGAACCACTTCCCTGTAAATATAAAAAAGGTACAAGATAATTAGACACTGATAACAGAAGATTTGTTATTTTTACAAAATAAGACCTATAAAACTTAAGACACCATTAAGACACATTGTAGAAGGTCAATTCCCTCCTACAATGATCAGAATCTTCATTTTGACCTGAATAGCCATGTGGAATTATTTACTATTGGTAAAATGTATCCAATACTGCTTTTTAAATACTTTTATTATTAAACCAGAGATTAGGGTGATGCCTGCAGTATTTGCAAAACTATGTGTATAAATAGGTAAGGTTGGTTCTGCCTTCATATGGAAAGATAATTTACTAACCATAAGGAAATTAATCATGGAATTCCTACTTTCCTTGCACATAATAATTTATGAGACTGATTTTCAGCAGATATGACTTTGGGACTACATCTAAATAGAAACTAATGCACTTGCTAGTACTGCATTTAGAGTATCTAATATATAAGATGCTCTGGTATTAAAAAGCAAAGACAAAGAATAAATTGGATTGCTTAGATGAAAGGAAAGGATTTCCAGAACAAATAATTTCTTTCATCAATCTATTACCTTATTCTAACAGAATACATTGCTGACCTCTAACTAAGCAGCTGTAATTAGATAAAACAAGTAATAATATTGAAAGTTGAGATTGTATACCTTTAGCATTTGCTTCTGCACAAAAAACAGTTGCCAATGCATTAACTTTGACCTTATCAAATGCTTTTAATGTACATTAAAGTAAAATCTAACATGTCTGTGTACAATCTCTTGATTTCTTTTTAAAAATATTTTACTAAATGTTGAAGACCAGAAATCGGTCTGGAGAGATGGAATGAAGTGCTTAATTTCTCCCCAGGTCATTTTTCTGATAAAAATTGACCACCCTATCTGGTTTTTATTCATTACAGGTAGTTCTTGACTTACGACCACAATTGAGCCCAAAATTTCTTTTCCTAAGTGAGACAGCTGTTAAGTGAATTTTGCCCCATTTTACAATCTTTCTTGCCATAGTTGTTATAGAATGATCATATGAACCTGGGCCACTGCAACGGTCATAAATATGAGTCAGTTGCCAAGCATCTGAATTTTGATCACATGACCATGGGGATGCAGCAATGGTCATAAGTATAAAAAAATGGTCATTAAGTCATTTTTTCAGTGTGAATTGTAACTTCGAATGTTCACTAAATGAACTGTTGTAAGTCGAGGACTAACTGTATTTCTCTGTGACGAATAGTTATACCATTCAGTTCACATGCAAATGTTTTTAAAATGAGAAGTAGGAAAATATTCTACTGGAAAATAAATGCACCTTCATTTCAAATAACTGAAAGTACCAAGCATTATTCTGAGCAATATTATCACACCCTTCTATCCAGTTTGTCTAAAATTTGATGGATATGGAATATGAAATATTATTTACAATATTAAGAAGCTTCCCAGAATTTTACTCAAGCACAAAACATTCAGAGCATCTTTTCCATTTCCGTAATGGAGGAGAGAGTTGCTAATTAGGTTCTGAATACCCAGATGATGAATAATTTATTCTATCTTGAATTTCCTAGTGACCGCTCAAGTGCATTAATTTGTGTAGAAAATACATCCACCCACGAACCAAAACCTTTTTCTGAGAGAGAAGAAAATAACATCTGTGGAAAGCCAATTGCGATTTTTAAAATAGCAACAACAACAACAATAACAGTACTACCACCCCTCTACCTGGCTTTCTGGCAGCCAGTTATTAACAATCTGATGCAATGTGGATCCTGAAATATAGATTATAGCAAGCCACAGTTTCTACTGTGGTAACAAATGTGACAATCAATACTGAGATTGAGGGAAAAGCTTTCCGAGCACAAATAATACTTTGGTAAATCAGGAAACAGTGCAGTGGAAAAACTAACTTGGTTCCACTTAGCAAAATAATGACAACAATTTAACTATTTTATTTATTTATTTATTTTTTAGGGGGGAGAAAAAAGTACATTTTCACACAGAGAACACATTAACCGAGGAACAAGCTAGATTTAGAAGCGGCTGCTCTATTTTTGACTGTGCTCTTATTCCACAACATCTGACAGAAAAATACACTTCCAAATCATGTGCGAAGCTATATACAGCTTTTATTGATTTCTCTCTCACACACAGAATGGCTATTGTGAAGATTTTACTTTTGATTAGCCCATCACTGTATGCCACCTACTCACATTATAAGTAGCTTATAATTTTTTTATCTGCATATTCTGCTAGATGAATAGTTGATTAATAAGTATAATATTATCTTTAATTCAAGTATCAGTAATTTGAGGAACAGGTTGTGGTATGCAAAGAATGTATGTAGAAGGTTTAAAACAGGAGTGTCAAACTCGATTTCATTGAGGGCCGCATCAGGGCTGTATTTGACCTCAGAGGGCCTGGGTGGGTGTGACCAGGGTTGGCACGGCCAGCTTGACATTATTCACGTCAGGGCGCCTGTAGTGGCCTGAACGGTCTGCCAGAGAAAACAGGCTTCTGATTAAGCTCTGTTTTTGGCTGGGACAGCCTCCTGCAACCTTCTGCCAGTGAAAACAGAGCTTGGGGAGGCTGTGAGCGGCCCTCATGAGCTCCGTTTTTGCTGGCAGAGGCAACGCAGGCTGGTCATTCACTGTTTCTATGGCGGCTCCATAGGCCAGATCTAAGCACCCCATGGATCCAGTCCGCAGGCCTTGAGTTTGACACCCCTGATTTAAAAAACTAAAAACTAAAATGTTTTAATTCAATGGGCAAAAGTCACAGAAAACAAAGATTGAGCTAACAGCAGAATAGGGCCATAACATATCAACAGTAAAAGCCAAAAAAATAAAAAAAGAATTGAATTTGGGCTTGTGTGACCAATTAGCTGAGAACTGCTTAGAAATAAAATAAAATATAAATATATACAAAACAGCAACTAAGGAAGGGAAAAGGAAAGTAGCCTAAAGGATCCAAAACAACACTTGATGTTAGGAGATCATTGAAAAACAACGTGATCTGTGAACGGGGTAGGTCTAGTAGTCTAACAAAACAGGGATGACATGACAGCAGTCTTCCAATATTTGAGGGGCTGTCACAGAGAAGAGGAGTTGACCTATTCTCCAAAGCAGGACAAGAGATAACAGATGGAACCTTACCAAAGAGGAATCCAACCTAGAATTAAGGAAAAAATTTCCTGACAATGAAAAACAATTAATCAGTGGAACGGCTTGCTTCCAGAAGTTGTGGGTGCTCCATCATTGGAGATTTTTAAAAAGAGATTGGGCAGCGATTTGTCTGGAATGGTGTAGGGTCTCCTGCTTGAGCAGGAGGTTGGACTAGAAGAACTCCAAGTCCCTTCCAACTCTGTTATTCTGTATAATAGGTAAAGTCCCACAACAATAAATGTGTCAAAGCTGTGAGTATACAGAACACAGAGGAATCTTTGGTGAGGTAAGAAGCAGCAGAAGAAGAAGCAATTTCTATATTCTTGCATCATAATCCCTGAGAAAAAGTTAGTTGTGTCTTTTCCCAACTTTGGACAGGTAGTTCACATCTTACAACCATTTGTTTAGTGATCATTCAAAGTTACACAGCACTGAAAAAAGTAACTTATGACTGATCCTTGTGCCTATGGCTGTCAGAGCATCCCTACAGCCATGTGATCGAAATTTGAGTGATAGGCAATTGGCATGTATTTACAATGACGTATCCCAGAGTCATGTGGTCACCATTTGTTTCCTTCCCAAATGGCTTCTGACAACCAAAGTCAATTGGGAAAGCTGGATTTGCTTAACAACTACATGATTCATTTAACAACTTCAATAATTTGCTTAACAACAGTGGCAAAAAAGATTGTAAAATTGGACACGTCTCACTTAACAATCTCCTTGCTTATCAGTGGAAATTTTGGTCCCAATTATGGTCATAAATCGAGGACTACCTGTATTTTAAAAAACCAATTGTGTTTTTATGCATGCATATGTAAAATGTGCATGCATATGACCTCACTGGGATTTAATGAGCACAACTTCCTCCATTACTGTAGTTTGTAAAATAAAGGACTTACTCTACTATATATTAATTGAAAATTGTAAAATAACTAGGGCATCAATTTCCCCCCCCACAAATATATCCCGGAAGTTTATATGTAACTGGCCATCAAAATATAATGTTCAAAGCCAAAACCTTTAGAGACAAGATTTAATGACTGCAAAAAAAATATTTTGAAAGAATACTCACTACATTTAGCAAAGATATCCCACTCTCAGGCTAATTGAAAACATATTTTGAGTACAAACTTCACTTCTTTGAGTATTCATTCATATTTAAAAGTATCTTACAAGTTCTTGTTTTACATTTGGTACATTCTAAAACTATCCTGTAAATCTGTTTTTACATTCATATTGATTGGTTACTCTAGCAATGAACTATAATGACAGTGTCAGTGGCAACTGCACTAAAGAGCATGTTGATGAAAACATTCCAGTGTGAGTCAACTTCCTATGTACTAGAAATGCAATGTTTAAATCAGCACACACATCAGATAAACAGATTCCAATTTACATGATGATGTTGTAGTTTCACGATCATTCTTCAAATTCATTTGTGGGTTTTTCGTCCTCCCATGAGTTATTGGGAGGAGGAAAAATGAATCATCAGAATGCACTGGAACTTCCAAAGACGCCCAAAGCTGAAAATGCATTTTTGCTTATTTACAGCATCAACTTTTTAACTTTAAGCAGAACACACATACATGGCCTGCACAGCTATCCTCCCCAAACCAATCCAGAAAAAAAAAGTGCTATGCATGACTGCCTACAATCTGAAACTAATTTTTCTCTTTGAATCTGAAATGCTGCACAAACCTACTAGATATATTCATATAACTCCTCACTTATCAACCAAAATTGGGTCTGGCAACTCCATTGTTAAGCAAAGCATTGTGACTTGCTGGCTTCTCCATTGATTCTACTTGTTGGAAGCTGGCTGTGAAGTATGCAAGTGGTGATCATGTGACCATCGGACGCTGGTACGACTGCAAAGGTCTGGTGGTTGCAAAATGCACAAATATTTATTGTGTGACCTTGGAGATGCTGCAACAGTTGTTAAATATGAGAACTGGTCATAAAGTTATTTTTTTCAGCATCTTTGTAACTACATATGGTTGCTAAGTGACGACTACCTCTAGTTTTGTGACTTCCCAAGCAATTGTTTTTACAGTCTAGAGTAGGGGAGGTTTATTAAGCTTCTGGTGGACAAATATATTTAATTAGTGAATTGTATTTTGCTTGGAAATAACCTTTCTTTTTTATTTTCAGTAGGCATTTGGCAATGACCAAGGAAAGTCTATATTAGAAAGTGCTTACACTATTTAATTTTTTTTCAGTATTTATGCTGACTATCTTGGAACTTCATATTTAATGTTACAAATAGTATCATTTTCTACACTTTGGTTTGGTATCTCATTAAAGTAATTAGCTGAGTCACCTTTTTACTGTTAGCTCATAGAGCAGGGTTGGCATACTTTTTCTATTACCTTTATTTTTTTGCCTTTTAAAAAATATTGCCCGTTAACTTTTCAGATTCAGTTGTTGTGACTGGGGATATTTAATGAAAAGATGTGAATAAGTACATGAAAATTTTACTTGGGAGGTTGAAGCCTACTTTTATTTATTTAGGAAATACACATCATATATGTTCCCTTAAATAAATGAATGCAATGCGTTTGGGAACATAAGAACTTATCTGAATCAGAACAAAAGTCACTTAGTCCATTCTATGTCAACAGTCCATTCTGTGGCCATCTGGATGTGGCCACTTGAACTATATATGATTACAATAATAATCTCCAGCTTGCGTTCTCTAGCAATTTGGTTATGTCAGTGTAAGGCTGAAAATTTACTTTTTAAAATACTTTTGATTAAAGATTATTTTGTATTGATACAACTAATATAATTACCTAATCACAACTTCTGCTCAATGAATAGGTAGGGCTAGGAGGACCTTTGCATGGCTTTGTCTTGTGTTCCAGATACACTCATTCCTTGATTGGCAGGTCCTACTTACAGACTTAAAGGGACTTAAAGGGACTTAAAGGGACGTGGTGGCTCAGTAGCTAAGACGCTGAGCTTGTCGTCAGAAAGGTTGGTAGTTCGGCGGTTCGCCAGCCACATGACCATGGAGACATCTTCGGACAGTGCTGGCTCTTCAGCTTTGAAACAGAGATAAGCACCGACCCCTAGAGTTAGAAACGACTAGCATGTATGTGTGAGGGGAACCTTTATCTTTACCTACAGTCACTCATGCCCTGATCACTTCCAGATTGGATTATTGCACTGCATTCCACACAGGGCTGCCCTTAGAAGAGTATTCAGAAGCTTTAGCTTGCACAAGAATACAGTGGTATGGGCAGTTATGTGTAATCTTAGAACAACCGCTCTGAGAGATGCATTGGTTGCCAGTTTGCTTCCCGGGCCAATTCAATGTATCCTTTAAACGCCTTCACGGTATGGGACTAGGGCATCTGAGGGACAGCCTCTCCCCATTTGCATCAATCTGTCCCATTAGATCTGGTAGAGTAGGTGTGTTATGGGTACTTTCATTTAGTGGGTCCCAGGAGCCATGCCTTTTCTGTCTTGGTGCCTGCCCCCAGAAAGTTTAATTTCTTTTGATATTCCAAAAAATTCTGAAGACCAAGCTATATTGTCAAGTCCTGGGGTTCCCAGGCAACCAGAGATTTTCTCAGATGGCTCCATTGTTGAGGTGGCCAATTTTATCCATCCTCTCCTATGGTTTTATGATATATATATATTAATTTTTATATTTTGTTTTTATATGTTGTCTTTTATCTGATTATTGTGCACCGCCCAGTTTCCTTCAATCCCTTATCCCATTCTCTATAAGCCCATCTATAAAACCTCATCTCTCCATTTTAATTAGCAAAAGTCGAATAAGGATTACTAGAAATAACTTAAGTATTACAAACATATTGCCTACTATACCCAATAAACAATTTCCCCTTTTCTTCAAATAATCACAGTCCTACCCACAAAAACCTCACAATTAAACATTACCAGAAACATATTATTTTAACCTTGATCAAATAAACTGACTTTGTATTCTTTTTCCTTTTTCCCAACTATCTTTAAGTTCCTCTAAGAAAACTGAAATGGCTGCTTTCTTGTATTTTCTTTCTCTCTTGTCTTAAAGGTCTTGTTATCTTTGTCTGGCCCCTTTTATACTTCCAGTGTGGTAGCTCCAGCAAATGCATTATAATAAAATCATCCACATTGCTCTTTGGATTTATTATTTGTACATCTTTCTATGTTTTTAAATCTTCATCAAATTTAATTTAGAAATCTATTATTTCCATCACTTTCTCATATGTTATGATTTTTATATCCACCTGTAAGTCAATTTCAGCTGTATTCAATGGGAGTCTTTCTTCTTCAAGAACACCTTCTGATTTTACTAAGGAGTTAAATTCCAAAACTTCCAGCACCCATTCATCAAACATTTATTTTAAGGTAGCCATCTGGTGCCTTCTAGTGTCCAACTTTCCAAGTCATTTTATTTGTTTCAAAGGATAAACAGTAGGATTTTTCCACAGGAAAGTATCCTTTCAATTAGCTTCAAAGTCTTAAGCCCTTAATCAATTTAAAACTTTTAAAAATCAATATGGCAATCACCCTTTTGCTGTGTGTTCTGAAAAACAAATCTTAGAGATATTTATATTTATAATTTTTTTTCTTAATGGATCTTTAACAAGCAGTAAAAGGGGAAAAAAGTAAATTCCAGAGTGATTCAAAAGATAAGGCTTGGTTGAACATTAAGTTCATAAAAGTCTATATTAATATCTCTGAGTTTTGTGGAATCTAAGTTGTTTTCAACTGTCCTCAAAGGTGTTAGCTTCTGCTATCTATTCACACACAAAAACTCAGCTGTCCAGAATATGTATGGGAGATATCTAGATTTCTCCTTGCTCTGGAGAATTCTTGGCAGTCTGGTCCAGCATCTGTTTTTAACTGAAATATACTTTGTTCCGAAAAGATCAGCTTGCAATAATACTGCAAATCTGCAGTTGATGCAAGGCTAATATAATTCATCAAGATAAAAATCTGAGACATGATGTAGTTAGAGCTGAGAAATATTTTCATTGATTGATTGATTTATCATATTTGGAGACTGCTGATCTCACTCACAGAATGAGTTGATATTGATTAAGAGATAAACATAAACTTAAATTACAACAGAACATTTTTAAAAGCAATATTTAGAATGATAAACTAAATTGTTTCTATTCTAGAAACCTATTTATCAGAGTCTGTAAAACAACAATATTTCATGGCATTTTAAGAGACTAGCAATTCATTTGTGACATTGTGAGGACTGAACTAAAAGCATGAAGTATTTAAAATATCATAATTATCATAATTAATTGTTTAAATTAAATTAGCAATAAACATTAAAATGCTGGTATTAGATCAAGATTTGAGCCTAAACCTTCAACCAATTGGCAGCCTACTATTAAACATGAAAACCTTCTGAACATACTATTTCTTTTTGTTATTCTCTAATTGAGTAAGTAGTTAAAAGGGGGAAAGGGAATATTTGTTTCATTTCTGGAAACAAATTTGACTGAGACCAGCAAAATAAATAAATAAAATTAATAGGTGAGGAATTAAATGTAGAACCATTCAGACAGAAGGCCCACCAGAGCATCAAATATTATCCACAATTAGAAATTAATATTGACACTGAAATATGTGATGTAATATGTAATGTAAAACAAAATAAAACATAAATATTGGGACAAACATTTGTAAGGAATGGTATCAGTGTTGCTACATAAAGAAAAGCCATGTTAACATAAATTAATGATGGCATTGGTTTTATAGTCTGCTCTATTTTGAAGGGCTGATAATTATTGCTATCTAGCAACTAGTAAGGTATATTACCTTAAGGCCAGAGGAAGTAAATATCACCAAGAACCAAGCCAGTGTTGTTTTTCCATGAGAACAGAATTACTATCTGCATTTATTAATTCACACCTAAAAATAATAAGTAAGCAATCCAATAACACATTTAAGAACATTTTCTAAAAGAATACTAACATGAATTTTGCCTCCTATGTTAATTCTCTCTGGCCACATTACACTACACTCTAAGACCGTGATGGTGAATCTATGGCATGCGTGCCACAGGTGGCACGCGGAGCCATATCTGAGGGCACGTGAGGCGTTGCTCTATGTCAGCTCCAGCATGCATGTGCAAGCTGGCCGGTTGATTTTTGCCCTTCCAGAGGGTGGGAGGAGGCCGTTTACACCCTCCCAGGCCTTCAGGAAAGCCTCCAGAGCCTGTGGAGGGCAAAAAACAGGCCCAACAAGCCTACTGGAAATTTGGAAACGAACGTCCTGTAGGCCCATTGGGCTGTTTTTCTTCTTCCCAGGCTTCAGGAAAGCTTCTTGAAGCCTCGGGAGGGCAAAAAACGGCCCAACAGGACTACCATGAGGCTTCAGTGAGGCCTGCGTGCATACGCGCGGGGGGGCAGTGTGAGGTGGTGGTTATGCGTGCATGTGTGGGGGGAGGGCATTGCACTATGTGTGTGGGCACATGTGCATGCTCTCCCCATGTTTCCCCCACTTTTGGCATGTGATGGCAAAAAGATTAGTTATCACTGCTCTCAGATCTCACGTATGTTGATTTTTAAAAAAGAATTACAATTTTCAACTTCTGTGATGCTCTAACAGAAATAACTAATCCTGACTGCAAGGCAAGGTGATATCTTTGTTGATATCAGGATAATGTTCATACCATTGTTGATACCATTGCAATAAATGTCAATTCAATGGCATTCTATCCACCATCAGGGAAATTGCATTTTTAAACACAGGCATGCCAAGCAATGTGTGCTATTGCTTCGTTTGTCTCATCTCTTCAGTCAGATGTGTGATTGTGTTAAACAGGGGTCCCCAATCCCTGGGCCATGGCCTTCTACCGGGCTGTGGCCTGTTCAGAACTGGGAAGTGCGAGCAGCTGGGCAGCACACAGTCAGCTTGACTTATGTGAGTGGCAGGCTGGCACGCATTCATGCAGCTCATCTTGCACAAGCAGAGGGCTGGTTCCTCTCTTCCCCCTGGCTGGGGCCCCAAGCCATAAAGCATGAGGACCACTGGTATAAAATATTGTGTCAGTCTAAGAAGACAAAGAAGGTAAGGCCACAGAAACACTGGCCAGCAACATTAGTATTTTATTCTTTCTTATTTATCTTCATTGGGGAAAATTGGGGGAGGAAGTGGTTATATATACTGGCACTCCATTTTTCATTCCATTTTATGAATGCAAAGAAATTTTATACACACACACACGCACATTTTTTTCCCTGTTTGGACATACTGTGCTGCATGACATATATCACAGCTACTGGCTAGTAAAATGTAACTCTGACTCAGGAAACAGTGTGCATTTTCATATATTGCAACAAGGAAACCTCACGTACCCACATAGTTAGCAACACTTTGCCAAATTCAAAAAACTAAGCAAAATTGGATGGAGATTCCAGGAAATAGCTGAATAGAATGCTAACTTGGGAAGTTGAAAAAAATATTCAGGAAAAATGAAATGTCAAGCCACTTGTTTTGCTGCCAATACAAATAGATGAAGGAGTTACTGAAATAATTAGGAGTCAAGCTCCTAAACTGAGCATATTATGAGTTTCCTAACCATTACTCTATTAATTAAAAGTGAAAGGCTCAAGATGAGCTCAACTCCTGGTGGTTTTATGGACCATCATCTACAGGCACCTATTTTGGATATATTAGAAATTATAGAAATCAAATTAGAAATATTGGAAATCTGTTATTATTACCATAGTTTACTCCAAACCATCATTTATATGCTACCTAAATATCTAATAATGTACACCTTACATCAATATTCAGTGAGAGATTTCAGAATCTGAGTTGTATAGTATTGTATAGTATATTGAAGTCAATGAACATTAATAACTATGTTGTTGACTTCTTGGTGTGAAAACTGCTCTTCTCTACATAAAACAAGGCAAAAGACCTTTATTCTGAATTGATAAAGAAATAACTCTCTCCAGCAGGAGAAATTCTACTATATTTCATATGACGTCTTACATGTACCAGAGGACTTATACTGAGAGTTAATGAGATAATGCAATTATTTTTAGGTTTGTGCTGTTTGGAGAAACGTATAGAATTATGTTTGCAATTATGCTAAAGAAATACAGGTGGTGGTCATGGCTTCCTTAAACTAGAGCTTCATTTGTCAAGAAACCACACAACTACTCCTCTAAGGAATCCCCACGGTGAAGTTTAACCCTTTGGATGAAGACGATTTTTCTATCCAAACGTGGAGAGAGAGAGAGAGAGAGAAAAAATAGATGCCCTGTGCAGCGTCAGAGCCACTCACTTCATTGACAGACGATGCTTTCCTGTGAACTCAGCCTTGGGGCTATAAACAGATCCAGGAAATGAAGGTTTGAAGGGTTTGACTTAAGATAGCTGGTTTGTTTCCCTAGGTTCGCGGGTCTACAAGTCTGGGGGGGGGGGGGAGGATCGATTTTGCAACTTAGCAACGACCGAGAAAAAAAAGCAGCAATAGCCTATGTTGTTATTTCTCCCCAGCCAACCCCGAATTTGCATTCCTCGTAGCTGGCGAAGGTTAACAGGTGTCTGAGGCTCCGCCAGACTCTTGACAGTCTCCCTCGCTCCCTGCCAGGTTAACGGAGTCGGAGCGGTTCTCCTACCTGGAGGACTCTCCGCTGAAGCTCCCGCCGTCCAGCAGCCGCACCTTGCAGAAGAGGATCCCGTTGACGAAGGGCACCGAGGAGAGCTCGTCCAGTTCCAGCTCCACGCGGAATTTGAACTTCTTTTTCTTCATCATCATGAAAGCCATGCGAGTCAGGGGCGGGCAAAGAAAGGAGGCGCGCGATAAAGCAGCCCTCGCCGCCAAGGGCGAAGGGCTCCTCTTGTCTCTGCTTAACCCCCCGCCGCCTCCTCCATTACTACACAGCCGTCGTTTCCTCGGCCCTTGTGACCAGGCAACGCAGGGGAGGAGCGGGAGGAAAAGCAGCAGGAGGCGGGTGGGCGAAGAGAGAGTGAGAGAGGGAAGAAAAACACGCCCGCCCGCGCGCTGTCTTCACCCAGGCAGGCGGCGCGGGCGCTGCTACGACATGCGTCTTGCTGCGCCCGCCCCAACGAGCGAAGGAGACGCCGGCCACAAACCGCCCGCGTTCAAACCAGCCCGCCTCCTCTCTCCCCGCACGGGCTCCCTGGAGGGGGAGGGATGGTCTCTCCCAAGACCGGCTTCTTTCCTGCCCTCCTGCGGCGTCGGTCCGTTGAGTCACGAGGAGCCCGCCGAGTGACGGGAGAGCTCTTTCTCTCCCCCTTTCTTGGGGTGGGCGCCCCTGCCGGCTCCAGCCGGCACCGAAGGTTCCCGGGGGTGAGAAGGTGACGCGGTCGGTCGGTCGGTCGGTCCGGCGCGCGCCAGGCAAAGAATCCCCGGGCGCTGATCCTTAGCAGTGTTTCTCTCTCCCCCACCCCACCTCTCCGCCAGCTGCAGTAGGACCCCGAAAGGCGGCGGGGTTTTTTAGCCGTAAAGAAATGGTGAGGCTTTTGGGGACAGGCCCGCAACCAGGTGTTGCAATGGTGTTACTCATTTCCTGACCGAACGGTGACCTCACCGATTAACGAAGTACCGAGAGAAACAAGATTTTAATTTTTAGGCATCCCTCCCAACCAACCAACCAACCGACAAGGGCACCTCACGCTTTGGCTGCAATCCTGCACTCGTTTCTTCCCGGAATGCAAATTCCCTTGCGTGTAGTGACTCCTTCCGAGTTTAGGATGGATGTTTTTCATCCTTTTTATATATATATATATGGATGCTTTTCCTCCATTCGTTAATCATTTTAGTTAGTATTCATAATTCATCTAGATTCTAAAATAATAATTTCGGGTTCCATGTCCAGAGACAATGGTGCAACTTAGAATGACTATTCACTTAAAAATGCTAATTAAAACTTCTTTAAGCAAAGCTGATTATGAGTATAAAAAAATTAACCTCCTGTAAAATAATGTGTCCTCAATATATCATCCTCTTTGCAACTGAGATGCATGTGTGCTATTGTATATGATTCACAAGGTTTTTTAGCACGGTTTTATGACTCTGCCGCTCTAAGACCTTGGCAGAAGTACTGAGTTGTTAATGCCTTAAGGACTTTCAATCAAGGAGAAGTGCCTTAAAATAGCCCAATGTTTAATACCTTAAGCAAAATACACTCAGCAAAAATTAGGACACATCTCATTATTCACTTTAAGGCATCTAAGTGGAGACAAGTGGAACAATGTTGTGTTTTGCACATGTTAAATGGGCCACTAATTACCTTTACAGAATTAGAATATTTCATTTCCCCCCCTCTAAAACATTCAAGGCAGTACTTTTATTCCCACGCCCTGCCATAATATCTTTGGGCTAACCTTAACAAAGTAGATTGCTGGGAGAGAATGACTGGCAGTGAATGGATCTGAACATTGCAAAAGTTTGAACTAAAAACAGGAAGGAATGTGAAATTAGATCTCTCACATAATAGCTCTGCTTATTGCAGTAATGCCAAATTTAGTAATTCCTGGCGTGAGTATTTCCAAGCATGTGGTTATTGTATTAGCAACGCTTCACGTTAAAAGAGATAAGGAGAAGATTATCTGTTGCCAGGTTGTATACCTCTGAGTGGATATTTCTTCCCCCTCATGTCTGTTACCAGTAATTTACTCAGGAAATTATAACAATAGGTTTGGACACACGCACACATAAATACACTCACATTCTCTTATTGTTACGGTGCTTTGACAGTTAAGAAACTGAGGTTCCTTCAATTTCTTAACTGTCTCCTTCCCTTATTCATACAGGTGTTTCTCATTATAACAGATACGTCATTAGAAGTTTCATTACTTTCATGTCTCCAGCTTATTTTTAACCTAAAGTGGAGGATTGAAAGAAGGAAAAATAACGTTTCCCTAAATTTCTGGATTGCAAAAATAACAAACAAAATAGTCCTAGACTGAACCTCACCAAAAAACATCACTTGAAGCCAAGATCACCAAATAGAGGCTGTCATACTTTGGTCATGTCATGCGAGCTGTCTCACTCAAAAAGTCAGGGAATGATCAGCAGAAAAAGGAGAATGTCTCTAGTACCCATGTTGTGGCAGCAAAGCCAGATGAGGAAGGCTCTGATGAGGAAGCAAAATCAGAGGCAGAGTTGGGGCTTTCTGTCCGCCCCCAGATGGAGAGGCAGCTGTCTTCAGGGCCTGAGCTGAATGAGGGGGAGGAACAGATGGGGCCCATCCCAGCACATATGCGTAGAGAGGAAAGGAGAGCAAAGGAAAGCAATAAGCCGGCTCTTGGGGAAAAGAAGATGTAGACGCTAGTCAGCCCCTCCCTGACTGGGAAATAAATAGGGATTTGGGAGTGGCCTGTTGTCGCAGACAACCGTTCGTTTTCCACTGTACATTTATCAAGTTGGATTCCTTTGCCAGAACCAGTTTTGTTGGGCCGAATTGCTCTGTATTTGAGGTGCCAATTGAGTCTCCCTGTTGGGAAATAATAGGTAGTGAATCTGCCTCAGCTGGTGTGAACGGAGAATGTTTCTGCTTGGCTTAATGATTGAAGAACTTTTTATCCTGAGTTCTCATGTGAACAGAGACTGTTCGTGCCCTATTTCAGAAGGGGAAAAGACTTTCATTTGTGACTAATTATTTTTGGTTTGTTCTATCCAACGTGAATAAAGACTGTTCCTGCCCTGTTTTAAAAGGGGGGTTGTTTTACTTGTGAGTAAGTGGTTTCTCATTGCTTGTGAAGGCTGGGTCAGAACACCCATTGACTGGATACTATAAAGCTGAGGTCCCCAATCCCTGGTCTGTGGCCCAGTGCCTGGCCACAGCCTATGGACCATGGAAGTGGTGGGAGTGTGGTTGCACGCGAACCTGTATTTATGAAAGCATCACGTGCACAAAACCATCTGCTCTCCTGCACCATCATCACTGTCTCCATCAGTCCATCGAGTTGGAAAGGTTTCGGACCATTGTAAAAAATGGCACTGGGAAGACCATGGCAGATTTAAAGGTCGTAGTGCGAGACAGAGGGGCATGGAGAGGGTCGGACATGACTGAATGGCTGATGATGAAGAACTTGGAATGCTAACACTTTGGTCAAGTTTTCCTTGCTACCCCTGGTCTGTCCTTTCCAGCATATGACAGAGGAAATAGAAACAGAAGCAAAAAAAAAAAAAGGCATGAAACCTGTACAGGTAATCCTCAACTTACAACCACAGTTGAGCCCAAAGTTTAAGTTGCTAAGTGAGAAATTTAAGTGAGTTTTGCTCCATTTAATGACCATTTTTCTTGCCACATTTGTTAAGTGAATCACTGCAGATCTTAAATTAGTAACACGGTTGTTAAGTGAATCTGGCTTAAACAACAGTCAAATTGACTTTGTTTGTCTGGGGACCTGACCCCAGGACTCTGAAATTTATGACAATAAATGTGAGTCAGTGGCTAAGCATCCAGATGTAAATGGTCATAAGTATGAAAAATGATAATCACTTTTTTCAGTGCCATTGTAACTTTGAACAGTCACTAAGTGAACTGTTGTTAAGTCGAGGATTACCTGTATTTATAGCATTTATGACCAGTCCCTTAGCAACCTTTCAAAATTACGATGGACCCCAAAAGCTACATACAACCCAGTTCTAATAGCCAGCTCCTCCCATGGTCACGTGATCACATTTTGGCTACTTAGTAACAGGTCTGCATTTATGTCTGTTTGCAGCATCTCGTGGTCTTATGGCCGTGATTACAGAATTTACTGGTTTTTGCTGAAAACTGGTCTTTACTTCCGGTTTCTGGCAAAAATGCCCCATTGCAAATAATGGGTTCAATTAATGACCACCATGTTTGTTTCATGACCAGTGTTTGCTTAATGACCATGACATTTACTTAATGACTGTTGCAAGACAAGGTCATAAAAATCAGATTACTTGGATGACCCACTTTAAAACTGTCACAACTTATGATTGTAATTGGCAGGCTCAATTATAGTCATAAACTGAAAACTACCCTGTAGTGCTAGTTGAATCTGCAATATATGCCTACCAGATCTCTCTTAATACCCTCCAAGCTATGTTTCACTACCTGCTGTTACTTTTGTGGATTTCTTTTAATTTAACAAAAACTTAAACTTGCATCTTTAGTACTAGTACAGGTCAGTGTTTTGTTTAGAAGTGTGTCTACTTTATCAGAAAACAACAACAACAAAAGACAAAGATTGTAGACAGCATATTGGATGACTTAGAATCATAGATCATAGATAACAATTGCTGTATATCAATTTACCTTCAATGCTATTTTCCACAAACTCCATTTAACATTTTTTTTAAAGTAGTGGAAATATCTCAATGTTCCAAAGCAAAAACAGTATAATTTAGACCGGAGAGTGGTAATTATACATTTATTTATTTTCATCTTAAATGGATTATTGTCGTGCAGTTATCAAATAATTGGAAGTTAGAAAGATTATTGATTGTGCATGTTTTAAAATACAACTTTTTAAGTATAACTCTACAATATTTAGAATAATGTTATTCTTCAGCAGATAAGTGTTTCCTTATACAGTAGGCTTTAAAAAAATAGCCCAATGTTTTAACTCCCTCTGCTGGATTCATGGTGTAATTATTCAGAAGTTGATAGCATTAAAAAGATAAAATGCATGAATTTGCTCAAACCTTTGAATTCCTGGGGCTCTAAATATTTTTTTAATATGTAATTAATATCTGATTTGTGAAGTCCTTGGTTCCTTCTGAATTTGTTTGCATGCAGACATTTAATTACTCATATGAGCGAGTGGAGGAGGACTATCTGAATATAAAAATTTGTAGTTCGGTTAGTAACATGTTTGTTAAATGAATCTGGCTTCCCCATTGACTCTGCTTGTCAGAAGGTTGCAAACAGAGGTGGGTTCCTACTGGTTCGGACCGGTTCAGACTGGTACTATAGAATAGGTAGTAAGCCGCTGGTGACGTCACAGAACCGGTTCTGGTCCGTAGACGCCAGCATCTTTTTTTTTGGGGGGGGAGGGAAATTTGTGTGAATTTTTTTTGGTTTTTCCCCCCTTCTGTGCATGTGCAGAAGCTGAGTTTCCGGCACTGCATGCGTCGGCATCTTGTTTTCAGCCTTTTTTTCCCTTGGGGAATTTTTTGGTACTGCACATGTGTGCGCATACGACGCGTGTGTGCAACCACGCGGCATGGCCACGCAGTACGGGAGGCAGCGAACTGGCAGCGAGGTAAGTTAGAACCCACC
>JANHFT010001973.1:105019-115744 GCA_032467955.1 Pseudoxenodon macrops | reverse complement strand
TGGCTGTACACCGCCCTGAGTCTCTTGAGAGAAGGGCGGTATAAAAATTTAATAAATAATAAATAATAATAATAATACAAAATGAACAGATCCAAAGGAGTAATAGATACAGGGGTTCCTCTGGGGTTCCTGGTTTTTAAATAGAGGTTTTCTGCTTGCTGGTTTTTCATCTAAAGATTACACAGTTGGGGAAAGAAAAGCCAAGGATAGGAAAAAGGAAAAGGAACTGAACAATATAATTGTTATTATAAATCAATATAAAATTAAAATCAATTCTATAAATAAATACGATACATATGATAAAAATAAATATAACAGAGGGAGTTTGAGCTAGTCACATTCTTGGCCCAATCCCACTCACAGGATTGTTGGGGGTGTGTGTGTGTGAATAAGAGGCAAAAGTATTAGATATGTTTCCTGCCTTGAGTTGACCAATATATGCCAATAAAAATGAAAGGTGGTATAAAAGGCTAACCATCATCATCTCCTAGGAAATTCTAGGTTATTAACAGATTCAGAGAGGAAAAAGAGCGATAAGAGATGAACTTTTAAGAAACTGGCATTTATATTAATGTACGTTTAATTTTCCTGTGGGACGTCAGGGTGTCAGCATCTCCTTACTATGCGTAGTATGGACATTTTATAGATATTAATACAATTTTTGGTTAGCAATTTGTTTACAGCTCTGAATTGCTTTAGTTCTGCTATAAGAAAAGAAGCTGAACTTAAATCCATACAAAGCAGAAGTTCTGTTGGTATGGAAGCTGGAGTTCAGGATGTACTAGATGGGGTTCTAGATCCTTTTGCTGCCGTTTCACTCAAGGCCGCGCAGCAATCAAAAATTAGCTTCTGTGCATGCGCAGAAGCAAAATTCAAGATGGCGGCGCCCATGGAGACACCAATGGAATTGGCTCCGTGATGTCGTTAATGGTTCTAAAGAACCAGTTAGAACCCACCTCTGGTCTCACTCCTCTTGAATGAGCAGATGCTCCTTGATCCTTAGTTGTCACTGGGTTTGTGATGATAGCTGTGATAAGGAGTGCACTTCACTATTTCCAGCCTTTTCTGAGCCAGTCAGATTAGGCAAATTGTGGAAGCCGTTTAACTATTAATGTTAATCTTTTCTTAATATTAACTACATCACTTTGCATTGGTTTATTAAACATAGTTTATCATTTTGGGATTGGACAGTTTGTCATTATCTGCCCCCCCCAAGTTTTTCTAGGAATTCCTTCAGAGTTTGGTTGCAACCTTCACGGTAGCCAAGGATGTAGGAAACGGATTTTCTTAGTAAATACACATTATCACAAAGCTGCTCCTGCTGTAATGTATGTCAAACCACACCCATTCATTTTGCAAGGAATCTACTCCTACTGGAGCCCCAGAACCAGGGGTGAAATTCAGCAGGTTCTACAGAACCAGTAGCAGAAATTTTGAGTAATTCAGAGAACCAGCAAGTACCACCTCTGGCTGGCCCCAGAGTGGGGTGGGAATGGAGATTTTGCAATATCCTTCCCCTACCACGCCCACCAAGCCAGGCCCACAGAACCGGTAGTAAAAAAAATTGGATTTCACCACTGCCCAGAACACGTGTTCTGCTCAATCCCTTTTTCAAGCAGTTTTTACCCCCCAAATGTAGGTAAGGAGATAACTATGCTACTTGTATGTGCGTAACACACATGTGAAGGTAATTATGGAAGGACTGATAAAAACTTTATGCATTTTTTGATTCTCCCTGTACCCTTCGGTCACTTTACTATCAGCCCACTTTTAATCATAGTTAAAGAACCTCCTCTGTTAAAGATTCCAATAGGATTACTCCTTCTACTATTGAAAATAGCCGTTCACAACAAATAAAATTCAACGGGAGTAGTTTCAGCATGTTACATATCTGCCTGCCTGCCACGCAGCCTTTCCTAATCTCGCATCTCCAGATGTTCTGGGCTACGCAATAGTGTCCGCAGGGTATGGCTAAAAAAAAAAAAAAAAAAAAAAAGACGACATAAACAACAGGCGGAGCTTGTTGTTCGCCCCGCCGCGGTCACTATCTTTTCTTGTTTGACCATGCCCTGCGGATACCTGGGCAGCCTCTGTTCTCCTTTGATAAGCAAGATCACTCGCAATCCAACAAATGCGGGCACAAGGAAGGCTCGTAAATAAATTATACAGCGATCCAGCCGATGTCGTTTTAGACATACTAACACGCGTAAACGTTCCAAACTCCACACCTCCAAACTCAGCGGAACCCAAACGTGAAAAAGATCCAGCCTTTGCACTCTGGCCAAGCAAGGTCTGTTTAACTGAAAGCCGCGCTCGTTTTCAAGCGATTGTTTCCATGCGAATCAGCGCGACTCTTAATTGGACCCGCGTCTCCCTGGCGAGCCCCCCTTTTTAAGACGCCACAGGTGCGGCATTTCGTCTCGGAGATCTCCTGGGATTTTACCTCCTCTCTACGCGATCGCGCCACAGGTTCGGCCGTTTAAAAATAAAAGAGAGAGAGAGACACACACACACAAAGTGGCGCGCCCTGTTTTGTCTACAGTTGCAAAAATACCACAGTAAAGATTGTAGCGGGCTTCCAAGGCTAAAGTTGTCTACCTCCGACTGCGTAATTTGCTTCCCTGCAAACTCTGCTCCCTTATGTACGTAGGGAGGAGGCCAAAGGAACCAAGCCCCTCCTTTGCCGTGAGTGAGCAAACCCGGAGAATCCAGTGAGGAGAAACCAGCTCTTCCCCTTCCTGCTCCCTCTTGGGGTGTTGCCTCTCGCCCGTCGTCTTTGTTAAACGTTGGATGGCTCCTCCCAAAAGCTGCAAAAAGCCAACGGTATTTTTTAAAAAAAGACTTGGCTATACACGGCTATACAGGGGGCCTTTACGTTGAATTTTTTTTTTTTTTTACGATCGGCCCTTGCGTGGATCGTGTTTTGGCGCTCTTCCTGCTTATTTATCCCCCTTTTTGTTGTTTAGCCCTCCTGACTAAAGGATCTTAAGGCTGCACAATGTTCCGTATTCTGGGGAGCCTTGTGTTCCCGGAGGCTGCCTGTGAAGCGCCCGAAAGCAAGTCGAGGTACGAAAACCTCTTCAAGAAACTAGATCGCAACCAGGATGGCCGAGTGGACATTGCTGAGCTACAAAGTGGCCTTAAGGAGTTGGGCATCCCTCTGGGAGATGACGCGGAGAAGGTGGGTACAAGGCATAAAGCTTGTTTAAAAGTAAGAGGGGAAAGAGGCACGGGAGTAACTCTTTATTTCTGGATCCGGACCCCTCGTAAAGGAGGGTCTTGGAAATTCGAAGGCTGGCAGTGTAAACTTCACTTACCTCAATACAAGATTTAAAAACAATGGTTTTGGCTTCTATAAGAAAAGAGCACGCCAGCCTTCCTTCCACTCGTCCCCATTCATTCCACCTGGAGATTTTAAAGAATTGCCTTATTCATTGGGGGAGGCCATGCTTTTTTCTTTACATTTATTTCCTTATACAGTATGTTATGCCATCACGCGGCTTTTTGCTGTAAAAGTTACAGGCAATTCCCATCCACAGGGAAGGTGAGGAAAGGTCCATTCAGGTTGTGAGGACAATCTGATTTGTTCCTGTGGTCTGTAAGTAAAATCTGAACGTTGCTCACTCTTAAAAAGAGGGAACAGGAAAAAATAAGACAGCTGCAAGAAAAGTGTGTGCGCTCCAACGACAGGAAAGCATAGATGGCCAAGAAAAAGGAAATAACCAGTATTTATAAATGTTTAAAAATAAATTTGATGATAGACTTCATGTGACAACCTCAACAATTACTTTGCATTTGTGACAAACTGAATAGCTCTTGAAGGAGTTTTCTACATGTGTTTTTTTTTTAAAAGAAGAAGCAATTTACCATATCCGATGCAATCTTTTCTTGGAGTATAGCTGTAAAGGGAGGCAATTTATCATAACTGTACCATCTGTTCATAGATTATAATTCAATAAAGTTTTATTTGATCAATGTCCTTACAGTAAATGAGAGATGAGATATACCGTAATAACCACACACTGAAGATTGGCCACAGCATCTCTAACCAAGTGCTACATTGCCAACTATGCCAACAGTGCTACAGTAGAAATTAGATAATAACCTTCATTATAGACAACTTATCATTTTGGGTATGGTACCAAATGTATGTATCTGCAGAAACGTGGAAGAAATGATATCGCTTTGTCCAAAGAGATGGGGCTTTCATCCCAAGTGATAGCTGAGCAATGATACATGGATTCCAGAAAGAAGAATAAGCCTGAAGATTGGATGGGTTTCTACATCATAACACAAAAGTTGTGAGTTCCATATGGGATTCCCTCACTTCATGCTACGAATACATTCCCTGAAAACCTGACATAAAGTGAATTTGACTGAACTGGTGGAAAACAGGTTGTAGAGTATGTAACCCAAATACACTGACAAACAGGCTCATACAGGTAATCCTCACTTAGTGCCCACAATTTAGACCGGCAGCTTTGTCATGAAACTGCAGTTGTGTTTACAATCTTACTTCAGCTTTGTAGACCTGAAAATGTTATAAATGTGAGGATTGGTTACTTTTTTATTACCATCATAAGTGCAAAGGATCGGTAAATGAGATAATGGCTATACAAGGATGACCTGTACATTTATAGACCCTTAGTCTTAAGCAAAATGTTACTCAAAACAGTTTTTCTTGTCTTGTCTCATGTTCTCTGTACAGTGAAAGCATTATCTGTGTTTCTGAATCTTGTCTACAGCTGGATTTCTAAGATGCACAGTTACCATGGCAGAGAAGGAGGTAGAATACATTGTGGCACCATGAACTTTATTATTCTTTGCTGTGTTGTGCTGTACAGATTTGCCGACATTAAACGTTTGTCCTAGGACTGATGGTTTTACAATAGCTTAACCTAATTTATTCAACTTTATTTCTTTTTGTTTTGAACAAGATGATGATTTTGATTTCTTAGTAAGAATAGTAGCTATTGCTGGCATGGAGACAGGACATATAACTAGAACAGCTACATGACCCAATGGTAAATGTCTTAGTGAGGGAAGAAACGGTATTTGGTGTGAAAATGTTTAAGCAATTTTAGCAGGGTGATGTCTGGGTGGTTCTCAGATTTCTAAAGCAAGTTGACTATGTTGGCCCAAATAACATAATATTTTTGTCACATGAAGTGAATTCTTGCATAAAAATGATCATTTACATAACAACAAATCCACATAAACCAAAGGAAACTTGGCCTTTTGTTGGATGTCAAGACACAAGAATGTAAGGGCAAAGTTTGCATTGTGACATTATCATGTGAATATTATCATTTTGATGTGGGTTCAGTTTGCTGAATAGGAAGGAGATAAATCGGAGATTTCTGATTACTTAAAATTGTGAGGAAGAAAATGCTTTGAAATATGCCAGAGAAATCTAAAAACAACAGAGGAGGTACATGCAGTTAGAATATATTTATTCAGAAAAAGGAAGGACATAATGGAAAAAAAGGCTGCCAGATTGAGCACAATGTGCAAAGAGCATAGGAATATGAGGAACAGGTTTTCAGGAAGTTGCTTTGAGATTGATTCTTTAAAAAAAATTTTTTTTAGTCAAATAAAAATATGATGAAAGATCAGCTGTACATTGGGACCTGGGCAATTTAGTCGTTTTGATCATGAAACCAACATAGGAAAGGGTCCCCACATATAGCTGGCAACATAAGGTCTTTGTAGAAGATGAAAGCCAGGGGTGGGGTCTAACTTACCTCGCCGCCTGTTTTCTGCCTCCTGCGCCTCGTGTGCACGCGCATGTGCAGTAGAAAAAAGCCCTGAAGAGGAAAAAAAAGGCCAAAAAGAAGATGGTGACGCATGCGAAGTGCTGTAAACTCAGCTTCTGTGCATGCGCAGAAGAAGAAAAATCCGAAATAATTCAAACCCCCCCCCCAAAAAAAAGAGGGCGGCACCTACAGAGCAGAACCGGCTCTGTGATGTCACCAGCAGCCTACTACCTACTCGGTAGAACCGGTCCGAACTGGTAGGAACCCACCTCTGATGAGAGAAGAATTTCCAAGATCACATCTACTCAAGTTGGAGTCCTTATGCTAAAGCTGGCATAGTAACCCTCCCTAATTCATTCAATTAACCCAGGTTTGTGGGTTTCCATAACCTTCTGAACTATAAAAGAGTGCCTGGGGTGGATATGTATAATGGTTCGTGAAATTATTTTGGTCTACTATGGGATGTCCATTCAGCCTGTATGATTCACTGCTCAGTAAACCTAGGAAGGGAAGGGAATGATAGCTCAGTTAATCATAGATAACTGTGTCATGCTAGAATAGTCAGTGTATCTAAGCATGCTTAAGATAATTTAAAAAACAGGATGGGCAGACTTTGAACTATGCTTTTTTTAAAAACTAGATCCAAGAGATCCACCCACCTACATTTGGTGCCAAAGGCTTATATAGGTAGTGC
Organism: Pseudoxenodon macrops; assembly: GCA_032467955.1. Lineage (NCBI taxonomy): Eukaryota > Metazoa > Chordata > Lepidosauria > Squamata > Pseudoxenodontidae > Pseudoxenodon > Pseudoxenodon macrops. The sequence continues at coordinate 109,294 of JANHFT010001973.1, read as the reverse complement.
TCAACTTATGGACACACTTGAGTCAAAAATTTCTGTTGTTAAGCAAGACAGTTGTTCATTGAGTTTTTCCTCATTTTATCTGAGCATTTTTTGCCAAAATTGTTAAGTGAAGAACTGCAATTGTTAAGTGAATCATGCAGTCATTCAGTGAATCAATTTCCCCATTGACTTTGCTTGTCGGAAGCCAGCTGGGAAGGTTGGAAATGGTGATCACATGACTGCAGGACAGTACAACTGTCATAAGTACATGCCAGTTTCCAAGTGCCCAAATTTTGATCCTGTGACCATAGGGATGCAATGATTGTAAGTGTGAAAACTGGTCATAAGTCACATTTCAGTGCTGCTGTAACTTTGAATGGTCACTAAACCAGTGGCTATAAGTTGAGGACCATCTGTATGTAGGTAGAATTCAATTTGTTCTGAGAAGTACATATAAAGAGCACGCACAATATCTTTTCTGTTCCCTTGGGGAACAGGTAGTCCTCAACTTATGGTCACAATTGGAACAAGAAGTTCTATTGTTAAGTGATATGGTTGTTAAGTGAGTCACACCTGGTTTTTTACCTTTTTGCCACGGTTATTAAGTAAATAACAAATTAAGCAATTCCAACTTTCTGCATTGGCTTGCTTGTTTTAAGCCCCTGGGAAGATCACACATGGCAGTCATGGATGACTTCAGGATACTACAATGGTCATAATAAGTACATCCTGGCTGCCAAGTGCTTGAATTTTGCTCTTCTGACTCTGGGAACATTGCAACTATAAGTGCAAGTGCAAGAACTGGTCATAAGTCACATTTTTCAGTGCCATTGTTACTTTGAACAGTTACCAAATAAATGATTGTAAATTGAGGACTACCTATATTAGATCAGCCTATTATAATCTATTTATAATCCCAAATGGATTGGGGCAAAAAGTACAAAATAAAAATATTTCAATTTCTATTGCTCCCTGTACATTTTTTATCATTATAAGCTATTTTATAAACAGAAGAAGCATGGTAAAATATTTTTAAACCTAAGCTATTGCAGGAAATATAAATCTCTGCCAAAAATATTTTATCAGCCTTTCCTTTCCTTTCCCCCCTGGCAATTTGTAGGAAAAAATGCACATATAGTACAATTTTTGGAGCAGAATACCATTTTATTAGTTTTGCTCTTTTCCTCTTTCTTTTGCTCTTTTCCTCTTTCTTTTGCTCTTTTCCTCTTTCAAAATGCCCTTGATCTTGTTTCTGAAATCATAAGAACAAAGTGAACTTTAACAGTTTCATGAGATCTTCTAGACGCCTGTTATGCACATTACATAGAGACAGATCTGTTCGATCAATGATGAGCTTGAATATAAAGTTCAGTCTAAAGACAGTTTAATGAATCATCGCTTGCTCATAAATAGATTGGCATGATGTGAAGAATGCATTTGGAAACGTATTTGTGTGTGTACTTTACACTTGCATGTCTAATCTAAAGTACACTAAAACAATGAGATATGAAGTGGTATGTAGGTTGAGTAGATTACAAACACATGAGAAAGGAACATTTTGTGTTAGAAGGTTTCCAGGAGAAAATATGAATTCATAATTTTTAGTAGCCTACTTACAGAAATAACAGAATCAGTAATGGTCCTACCTGAGCATTTTGCCACTTGAGGCATAAATCTAAGTGATGTCTAATACAAATATAATAAAGAAGCAAATATCTGTTTCTTTTTAACCATTGATGTTTTGTTTATACAGTTGTCCCTGGATACTAGGGACAATTTAGTACAATATTTGCTTAATGTGACTTAAAGCATTGTATGCAGCACTTTAAATATTGTCTCTGGTTCTTCTAAGGCTGATAAACATGTTATCAAAGAACAAGAGAGCCAACGAGGATCCATGTGACAGTGGTATTTGGGAGGACCTAGAAAGCATGTCTTCTCTATCCTGGCTACTGTCCTATTTAAGAGTTTATGCCCTGAGATTAGGATTGTCCTAACTCTGCTGGCTTTGAAGAAGGGACTTTTTCCATGGGTGTGAGTCAGTCTGAAATGCCTTGATATGAAATGTTTATAGTTTGGCCTCAATTGTGTCATGGCATTGTTCAGTATATAGTTTTGGCATTCATTTTAATCCATCGGAGTTGCAGCTTCCTGTATGAATAGACTAAATGAATAAATAAAGCAAAGAACCATCACTATGTACATTTAGCGTAAACCAGAATCTGAAACCACCTGGGTGGTTCCATCTTCTGCTTTTGGTGTTACTTGGAAATGACAACTGCCTCAGATTCATACAATATGCTTGGTTTAACCAAACCCACAGAATGCAATTCAAAGAACCATATAGGACAATGATAAGATGGTGGAATACTTATTTACATATTCAGGTAGAGTTGGTATGTGAACTAGCATAACCAGAATATGTTCGATATCCACAGCAATCTGATCTTTCTGAAATTTCTGTAGTAATGTAACCAAACCTGTTGTGTTCTGCAATCCTTCAACAGGCTATCTCTGCAATTCATACATAGATAAGTTGCAAGAATTATTTTCTGGCAGAATTTTGCAAAGCTTCCCTGTCAGGAATAGCAAAGAAAGGACCTTCAGGTCAGTTAATGAGGTGAATGTGGCAGAAGTAGATAGCGATTTAGATAGCATATTGAACTAGAATTTGGAGTTCACAACTGATTATAATGGAATTTGAATCAGTAACTTTCTAATGGATGTTTTGTTTCAGTCTCAAGCTGCTTCTGGTATTTCGTTCATTACAGTTATTTGAAAAATAGAACTAGAATAGAATGAAATACTTATTTCGCGTGCAGAAATTGGCACATTTATTTGATAGGAGCAAAGACATACAGAAGACTGTAAATTTGGCTCTCATCTAGGATTTGATAGACTTTTTCAGTCCAATATAGTGCATCAGTGGCACATATTCCATTAATATTAGTATTAACATTTATTAGGGTAATTAGCATTATCATTTGAACTGATCAGATAAGTAAAAAATTGCTGAGTTTGATTTGTTAACATAAGTAAACTGTCACATTCTTGAAGACAGGGAAATATTTTACTGTATATATGACTTAGTTTAATTCAATTATATTTAAGAATATCATCCTGGTAGCAATTCCTTGATACTTAATTTAAAAGGTTTTTTTGCTGGTGTTAGTTTACATACTGGTTTGCATAAGACTAAACTTTGATAAATATCTATCCTGCCCTTTTAAGAATAAAAGCTGGAACTTTCATTAAGTTTTGTAGGCATTGCCTTTTTAAAGTACCAGCTGCTCCCATGCCTGCTTTATATTGCAGATAGGCTCAGGACCTATTGGATCACAAACTTACACAGGTAGTCCTCGACTTAGAACAGTTCGTTTAGTGACCGTTTAAAGTTACAACAGCAATGAAAAAAAAGGACTTATGACCGTTTCTCACATTTATGACCTTTGCAGCATCCTTAAGATACACATGATCAAAATTCAGATGCTAGGCAACTGACTCATATTCATGAAGGTTGCATTGTCCTGGGGTCACACGATCCTCTTTTGTGACTTTCTGACAAGCAAAGTCTGTGGGGAAGCCAGATTCACTTAACAATTGTGTGACTAACTTAACAACTACAGTGATTCACTTAACAGATGTGGCAAGAAAGGTTGTAAAATGGGGCAAAGTTCATGGAACACATTTCTCACTTGCCAGCATACATTTGGGGCTCAATTGTGATCGTATGTCGAGGACTACCTATACTGGCTGGGTATTGTGAAGATATTCTCCACCTCATCTGGAGAATAGCAGGTTGGGCAAAGCTGGTTTGGCAAGCTTTGAAGGGAGGTAATGTGCCAGATAGCCAGAGGTGAAGAATGTTCAGATACTGTTAAAACAGGCCCCTTCAACTTTGTGTTTGCTTTTTGACTGCTTTTTTGTCTTGTATGTGAAGACACAACTCCTTGCTTATCGCACCTCTAAAAATGTAATGACAGTGTTGCTGATAGATAGGAAGCTGAAAGGCAAAAATAGCAGAGAGCAGTTAAATATTGCATCCCTCTACATCCATTGAAATATTATTGGAATTATACTTGTGAAGGAGTGCATCTTGAAAATGTTACACCAAGATGTTGTTCCTGATGTACCGTATTTTTCGGAGTATAAGACACACTGGAGTATAAGACACACCTTAGTTTTTGGGGAGGAAAATAGGGAAAAAATCTGTCTACCGGGTATTCATCTGGCTAGTGTCCTTAGTCTGGTCAGCTTCAGCACATTATTTTATCCCCTGGTTAGGGCTGAAAAAAA
>JANHFT010001973.1:27723-38738 GCA_032467955.1 Pseudoxenodon macrops | reverse complement strand
TGTATCCATTTCATGTATTCATAATCATGTTTATACTTATATCTGTTATTTAATACATGCTTGATGAAATAAATAAAATAAAAATGTTTCACTACCAAACTACAGTAGATAACATCATCAGGAGTTGTGAAGTGTGTGAATGGCAATCACATGATCATGGGATGCTGCAACTGTTCTAATTACCTGCCAGTTGTGGAAACAGTTGAATCATGTGAAAGTGGGGAATGTGAAAGTGGGGAATGCAGCAACACTAAGTGCACTGATGATGTTACCTAGTTTGGTAATGAAATATCTGCAAGAAAACAACTAAGCTCAGACAGTGCTAATCCCTCATTTCAAACTTGAGCTACAAATATTCTCCTCTATTGATAGAACTATGCTTTAACTGCTGTTTGGGAGCTTTCAGTGTTATGAAGAGATTTACTAAATGGCACGTTAGTAGGAAGAGCAGGAATTGTAACTCTCAAGATTAAATACAGCAATCCTTACTCGTCATTTTGCTTCCTATCTTTATCACTGAAAGCGCTGAGATACATTGGGCAGCGGCGTGGAGAATGTTGGTGGTTTCAAACGTTGGACCACTTACGGTAGCTCTTGCAAGAAAGTCACACAGACTGACTACAAACAATAGCATGACAAATGGTAACAATGGTGCATCGGAATATCTGCAAGAAATACCATTTGCCAGCAAGCAAAAACTGGTGGGACCATAACATAGACAAAATGATAGAATAAGAAGAAGCTGCTCTGGGACTTTAGAATTCAAACAGACAAGCACCTGCCACATAATACTCAGACTTAAAAACAGTCAATAATAAAGACAAAAATAGTCTGGCTATTGGTAGTAGAAGTGGTGGTACTTGGAGACAGCAGAAGAGAAGAGAAAGAACTAGAGAAAATCACAAAATACTAAATTGTGTGGCGCACCCCTTGAACACCCATCACCATTGACAAAGACACCCATCAGTCATTTGCACAAGGCAGCTTTATCTGGAACAGTTTATGTCCAACGACGATTCCTTTAATATTATTAAACAATAACACCTGCCTATCTCATGTCCTTGGGAAAGACTTGATTGATAGATAAAAATGCCAAATCCAGTCTAACTGGATTTGACTGTGCGACCAACCAGAATAAATTAAATATCAGTTATGAATATTTAATATTATTGTTTTATAATAATGCATTTCTTTATATGATACAGAATGCTTGTGGCCCTCTCAGTGTTTTAGAATTGCAACCTCTGGCATATCCACTTAGCGTGGCCAATCTTAGAAATAAGTTGTATTGGAAGTTATAATTCAGTAAGATTGGAAGTCCTTGGAGTATCCGTTAGCAATAAACTGATCAAGATATTATCCAGTCTCATTGTTTCTTCCCTTCTCTTAAAGTTCTGAATGGTTTATTATACTATTGGGCAATGTACCATTATTAGAAAAAGAAACTGCTCCTGAGTTTCTTCTTACTAAATAAACAGTAATATTTGTACTGCCTCAAGCTTCCTTTAGAATACGGAAAATTCTCCCATCTTTACCCCAGTTTTAATAACTAGCAAGCCTAACTACTTCTCTCTGTCAATATATTTATATATAATACTATAGGCCATGACCAATCCCCACTTCCCTTTGAAGAGACAATTTTCTGTATCGTGCAACATACTTAGATGAAGCTAGGCTACACAGGTGATTTGACAGGTTGTAGTGACTCAGCCCAGATATATGTTCGCTTATATAGCAAGGCATCCCATAGGAGATATAAATGTTATCTTTAGAGAGAAAGCTGTTGAAATTGGTTGTGTAGCTGGAAAGAATTTTTGTAAGCAAGGATTTTTTGTTGTTGCAACTATATAATCTGTTCTGAAGACCCATAACAATTGCTTTTACATTTCTGGGATACTCATGCTATATTGCACTTGCCTAAAATTATTCCATGACTGTTGTTTAATTTTTTTCTCTTGGGTAGGTTTATTGCCATCTTATCCTGAGCAACATTATTGGAACCTCAAAAGTTGATGCACTGTTTGGGTAACAACCCTTAGTTCACTGAATAAAGGCATTCCCTCAACACTGTCAAACTATTCACTAAGTCTACATTACTATTACTATTAATCCTCTCATCATTCCTATCACCCATCTCCTCCCACTTACTACTGCAGGACTGTAATCAATAAAAGTTTCCCCTGAGGAGACACATGTACTTGCTTTACTCTTCCTGAGTTTTTAAATTTCAAAGAAAATTGTTTGATGAATGCCAGCAAACTTTTTCTACACTCTTAACAAGTAAAAGGGATTTGTTGATTTACAATAATTAAGCTATCCTGCAACAGCCGTCTAGTTTAGTATCATATCCTCATTTAACTGTATATAATAGTCTCCCATATATAAATCCCCAATTTCACATAATCTGAAACAAATAAATGGGGGCGATGGTGTAGGAATTGTCACGATTCCAATACTCAAATGTTTAAGAAAATAAAACTGCCTTCTGCAACCTGCTGTCCTCCAGCTTTGTTGGTTCAGAACTTCCAGACTTAATCTACTTCGTCTGAAGAGCACCAGGCAAAGATGGATATAAAGCATAGATTTGTCCCTCTCTTGCCCGCTCCAAATTAATAAATGATGGTGCCAAAGAAGGAAATGCTATTTTTGATACAGCATACTTTATAAGCTTGTCTGGAACACATAAGAGGCTTTTTGACCTTCAAATCAAAGACAATCTTATACGCTATCGACAGAGTTCCTTTGACTGGTTGAAGTAAGAGTTGAGACTTCAGTGATCACAGCATTAAAACATTATGGCTAAAATAGATTTTGTATGAATAGAGATTTGGTCATTTTCCAGGGTGTATGTTGCTGCCACCTGTACAGGTACTCCTTGACTTATAACTATTTGTTTAGCAGCTGTTAAAAGTTACAACAGCACTGAAATAAGTAATTTACGACCGGTCTGTACAACTACCCTAGCATCCTTGCTGTCAGATGATGAAGATTCAGGCACATGGAAACTGGCAAGTATTTATGGTGGTTGCAGCATCCTTGACTCACATGATTACTATTTGAAACCTTCCTAACTGGCTTCTGAAAAGCAAAATCAGTGAGAGAAGCTAGATTTGCTTAATGCTGTTGTTAAGTGTGATTCATTTAACGACTGCAACAAAGAGGTAATAAAATTGGGTGTGACAGGCAGACAATTGTGATCCTACGCTGAGAAATACCTGTAAGACATTCTTCGTTTCTATTAAATAATCCACATATTGATTAAACAGCTTAATGGGAAACATATTTTATGAGTTTTTTATAGGTCTACTAGTACTTTTTAACTCTGCTGAAAAATGTTATATATTGTTTGAAAAGGATATGCTTGATATCCTAATCCAGTGATGCCAAACCTTTTAGACACTGAGTGCTCAAACTATGCACGTGCATACCGAAACTGAAAGGTGCGCACTTGAATGCACGGACATGTGCGCATGCGCAGCAGAGACCCAAAGACCAGCTGGCCAGTGGGAGGCAGGGCATCCCAACACCAGCAGCATGGCTAGAGGTAAGATCCTTTTCTTTTGTGAGCTTCTGTTTCATCGTTTGTAGAGAAGCAGAAGTTCACAAAACAAATGCCACGGAGATCTGACCCAGGGCAACAGCGCGCATGTCAGCAGAAAGGGCTCTGCGTGCCCCCTCTGGCACACGTGCCATAGGTTCGCCATCAGGGTCCTAATCCAGGTATTAGACATCAGGGTCCTAATCCAGATATTAGACATAAGTGAAATACAATTGTAGATTGTATTTTGTAGGACTAATCGCTCCTTTCAGGATTGTTCAAAATTCGAATTTTGAAATTCTTTTAAACTCCATCTTCAGAACTTTCTGATTTCTTTTCTCTCAGTATTCGTTTTCTTGGGCGTTTTGACATCTGTTCTGGCCATTCCATGCAGCCTGAGGATAAATGGGAGAAAATCAGTTTAAAACCCTTCTGACATTCTCCTCTTCAGGAGCCTGCCACAATAACCTGTTTGATTTGCAGTGAGTGGGGACAATGTGGAGAAGAAGTGGAATGGTTTGTAAAATGGATGGGTTGAACCATGCCAGGGCTCAGTCTCTTAATGGAATCTTACTTTTGGAGTCCGAGCATCATTTCAGGTTCAGAGGTGGGTTCTGAATCTTCTTACTAGTGGTTTGCTCAGGGTCGTGCCTTGACCGCGTGCACAAAGTGCGTGAGTGCACATGAATGCGGCAATCAAAAAATAGCTTCTGCGCATGTGTAAAAGCAAAATCCAAAATGGCGGAGCCTACAGAGACACTGAAGGAACCCGTTCCATGACATCATCACGGAGTTATTACCGTTTCTATAGAACTGGCTAGAAACAGTAGGAACCCACCTCTGTTCAGGTTTGAAGAGACCATAACAAAATCTCTTTTGATAGCAACTTTGGACATGAGTGGGTTCCTCATATACAGCCTACGAATCTTGACAGGCTTACCTAATGGCAGCAAAAACAGCATTTCTAAAAATTATCCTTTGTTCTATTTTAATGTATCAATCTATTAAAAGTTTCGAAAAACTACAATGTACCAGGAATCATAGGATTTTACAAATTTTATACGTGGGTCAAAGAGAAGATTTCTATTTGGAAAATTACGTGTCATCATGATAGTATAAAAGTTCACAGTCATTGGGCCAAAATATGTCAATAGAAAGATCTGCATTTCATTCCATATCTCTCAGGTTTCGGGGAAAGATTTTACTAGCTGGAGCTGACATAATACATTTGCCTCTTTCAGAGATTTAGGAAGGAAACATCACTGTTGTTGCTGGGTTTTTTTTTAAAGCTCAGAGAAAAACACTAAATAATACTTGAAACCCTTGTGATAGTGAAAGCTTGCCAGTGTTTTGGATTTACAGGTCATTCACCTCTGATTTAATCCTACTCTCTTCTTCTCATTTAATAGTATTGTCTGTATTCTAATGATCAAGACAGCCTGTTTATGATATTTAAATAGCTTATGTTAGTGATTATCTTACATAAATAATTGATGTAATCCAATCCAACCTTCTAATAACTCATCTATTACAAGAACTATTAAAGCATAATGACATAAAGCATAGATAACAAAAAAACATAACGTGCAATGAAGGAAGGCTGCCTTTATTATAACAGAATCAAGGGTGGGTTATAAATTGTTTTGCTGCCAGTTCGCTCAGGGTCGTGTCTCATGCACACGCGCTCGCTTGCACAGCAGTCAAAAAAATAGCTTCTGCGCATGCGCGTAAGCAAAAATTAGCTTCTGTGCACGTGCAGAAGCAAAATTCAAAATGGTGGCGCCCACAGAGACACTGAAGGAACTGGCTCTGTGACGTCATTGCCAAGTTAGTACCGGTTCTATAGAACCGGATAGAAACAGTAGGAACCCACCTCTGAACAGAATGGTATTGGGGAGGCACTGTGGAAATTTGAAGGGGGCAGTTCCCAGATCCCATTGCTTTATGCTGATCAGAGCACCGAAAATACTTTTAATGCCGAGGACCCTTGACACCTGGACAGATGTTCACAGTGGGTGTTGCAGGGACACTATGTTATCAGCAGCTTAACTGGAGGTGGCATATGTAGATGCCGGACTCATTGGCACTACTGAATTTAGAGCCCCTTCGGTGGATCAGGGGTCTCATTCTGCTTTTACCATACCTGACTTTCTTTTATGCTCTTATACCCCTGCACTTTAGAATGCAAAATATATTACCTTCCTTTCTTTTATATGTAATAAATCAGCCCTGTTGCGATCAGAAAACATATGGGGCCTGTGGTTTGTGAAGTGTTACCATTACTGATTCCAACCATCTGCTTCTTTGGGCCTGGGTTCTGCTTTTCCTGGGAGTGATCCTCTAACCTCAGGTTGCTTTGCCTCTCATGAATTCATTTCGCCCCCATAGATCAGAATGCAGCATTTTATTCTGCAGATGCAGCAACATTATCCAGAATCAGGCCAACATTTATTCTCATATTATGGACTCCTTTATGCAATTTCATTTTTTTTACATCAGATCAAGAGAACATCTATAAATAACTATAGTGCAGTAAAGTTCTCTTTTTTTTTAATATAGTGTTTGACCTGAAATGCTGAAATCAGTGGAGCTCAACATTATATTTGCTGGAGCAATTACAGTCACTAGAGCACAGAGTAGCTCTTCATGGCAGAGATGCCGGCAGTGACAATGGCCTTTACTTTCCTACAGTTGCTGAAGCAGCAGCATGAGGCTACAGGAGAAATAGAGGACGAAGATAGGGCAATTAACAATCTTTCGATAACCTCACTAAACTTGGTAATTTAGGTTCTTTTGTTACCTCAGAAAATGTTAGAAATTACCCAAGCCCATCATAATGTAACTTTTTAAAGAAACTTTGATAGGGATTACAATCCTGGTCAGATCACCTCCACAGCAAGCTTAACTTTATGAAAACACCCATGTGGTTTTTTTTAATGGCAGGACACATGTGGCTTGTTTTCTTCTGGGATTTCTTTTCTTTTTGCCCTCCCAGCCTAGAGCTTAGTTTAACTGCTGCTACATCCTGTGAGAGAAATTGGGCTGACAGATAGGAACAAGATGGTGGACCTTGCAACTAAGTATTTGCAGCTGAGCATATGTCAATAAGTCACAAACAATTGAGCTCAGCTTGAAGACAAGTCCTTCTGTTCCCCAGTCGGAGTCTAACCTAAAAAGTTTTAGGTTTTTTTATTAAAGGAATTTCAACAAGATAAAAACAATACAAATTTTGGAGAAGTAAAGAAAATAAAGAAAAATAGTAAATAGATAAAGAAAATTAGAATTAAATAGAAAAAAAGGAAAGGTTTGCAGTTTTTTTACTGTTTAGCGCAACAAGATAAACCAAAATTACTGGCCCCTTAATAGTTTTTCTTTTGGTTGGCCAGGAACTTATTTTAATTACCTATCTTTCTCCTTTCTGACAAGTTGACTTTTTTCAAAATGTCATGCTTAGGTGTAGAAGTAAGAGGTTAGAATTATAATTTTGAAATTGACAGCACTGATTATTTTTCAATAGTAGCAAAAAAGAGAGGCTTGAATGTTTCTACATTTATCCTCTTCATTTCTCATTCCAGGGGACGAAGGCCATAGTCATCAAATAACATCCAACTTTTCTGTACAGCCATTAAGTTAATATATTTCTGTATTATGAACTGGACATACTTTATAATAATTAACACTCTGAAAATTGAGATCTATTTGAAATGGATAGATTTTTGCATATTGCTGGATGTCTTTCTTCCTGGGGAAAGTAAATAACTGGAAAGTAAATTTCTCAGCATCTGGGTCTGCACCAACTACTCTTCATTTTCTAGATGCAAACCGGGGCTTGATGGCCTCCAAATGTATCAGACTACAGTGACCATAATTCCATGTTTTGCAGTTACTGTGCTTTATAGAACCTATGGTCCAAATCAGGGGTAGGTTGTGGATCGGTTTGCTCAGGGTTGCGCCTCGCTAAAAAGCTATTTAATTAAAAAATAGCTTTTGCGCATGTGTAGAAGTAAAAATTAGTTTCTGTTCATGTGCAGAAGCAAAATCTAAGATGGCGGCGCCTACGGAGACACCGATGGAACCGTCTCTGTGACTTCATTGCCGAATTACTAACAGTTCTATAGAACCGGTTAGAACCGGTAGGAACCCAACTCTGGTCCAAATGCATGACAAATTCAAATTGAGGCACACTAGAAACCAAAGTTCAGCAACGTGATTGTCAAAATCCACATTTATTCATGATTTCCCACATTTTTTAAAATTTATATTAGATTAGAAAGACATTAGTAAGAACAGCTCATAGTAAAGTTTCTGTTTTTGCCTTCTGGGTCATTAAACGATCACATAAAAAATTCACACTGACAAAGTTAGACTTCACTTACAGGGTAAAGTTTTTTTTGGGGGGGATGGGTGCTAAGCCAACATTGCATGCCAGGCTGCTCATCAGATCTGAAGGAAAGAAAAGTACATATTGTAGTTTAGTTGGTCAATTATAATCAAAAGAGGCATTTTACTATGTGTAGGATGATTAAGGGATTTTCCTAGTTAATAGCAGGATTCCATAGTTTCTCACATCACATGTATACTAGTTTGATACTGAAAGAAGAATAAAAACTCATTAAATAAACTATTTGTAACGTCTTAAGGATCTGTTATTATAAAGAGAAGCTCTTAATATGCAGAAAATGTGACTTATGAATTGTGTTAATAACTTTCAAAAATAAGAAAATAAAGATTTATTTTTTAAAAACAGTGAATGGGTAAAAGCATGAAGTTGTAATATCATTACAAACAAAAAACAACCAGTCTTCCTGAGTCTGACAGATAGGCTAAGATTGACAGATGAGCCACAGTTCAGTTCCCTGTTATGTACATTTTTCATCAAGGCCAAACTGGCACAGCAGCTGGAGACTGTGCTGTAACCTGCCTTTGCTTTAACATGTCCTTCATTCTCATGAGTGACTAAGTTCTGTTGCATTTGTTTCCGTGGGATACTGCTGCAATTTAATTTTACCTGGGCCGGGCCAGATATCCTTTCACACTTCAGTATTAATACTACAATATACTTTTAAATAACATTCACTCCATATGCATGCTGCAGAATGACCAATACGGGTTCCTATCTGTGGACTGTGGGAACTCTAGTTATTCCTGTCTTTTAAATTAGGTCATGGACAATATGATCAAATTTCTGGGACAGTGTTTCCCAACCTCAGCAACTTTCAAATGTGTAGATTTCAACTCCCAGAATTCCCTATCCAACTGGAATTCTGGGAGTTGAAGTCCACATATATGAAAGTTGCTGAGATTGAGAAACACTGATCTGGGATCATACAGCTTTGATTTATTTACTTTATTTACTTTCTCTGTATATAAACATTATGGTGAAATGCTATGTACTACATGTGCCTCAGGGATTAAACCATGAACAATTATGAAATTGTAGTTGGAAAACTGTTCCTTATGGCAAGAACAAGAGGGAAAAAGTAGGCTTTTGCATTCTGGTGCTCCTAATTTTTTGCCTTTATTTCTTTTTTTTGTCTCCCTAGGCTCATGCACAGGTAGTCCTTGAGTTAGGACCATTCGTTTAATGATGGTTTGAAGTTATGGTGGCCTTGGAAAAAGTGACTTACAAGAATAGAATAGGATTCTTTATTGGCCAAGTGTGATTGGACACACAAGGAATTTGTCTTTGGTGCATGTGCTTTCAATATACATAAAAATACAAGATACATTTGTCAAGAATGATAAGGTGCAACACGTAATGATAGTCATAGGGTACAATATATCAAGAACGCTTGTATTTGGATTGCTAGGATGTACTTGGGATTATCCCCAAAGGTGATAGAGTGAAGAAAGAAGCAATCACAAAGTATTTTCCCATTTTTGAAAATGTGAAATCCAACCGTTGGTTCAAAACCCAACTGTTGCATCCCTGGCAGAATGAAAACAGAATGGGGTCAAAGCAGGGGTGAAATTCAAAACTTTTCCCTACCGATTCTGTGGGCGTGGCTTGGTGGACGTGGCAGGGGAAGGAATACTGCAAAATCTCCATTCCCTCCCCACTCTGGGGCCAGTCACACGTGGTATTTGCCGGTTCTCAGAACTACACAAAATTTCCGCTACCGGTTCTTCAGAACCTGTCAGAACCTGCTGAATTTCATCACTGTGCCAAAGCATGTACATTTTGTTGTAATTGTGTTAATATAATTCTTCATATCAGCGTTTCTCAACCATAAGAACTTTAAGATGTCTGGATTCGATTCCAAGAATTTCGCCATTCTGCCTGAGAAATTCTGGGAGTTGAAGTCCAACATTTCTTAAAATTACCAACGTTAAGAAACACTACTTTACATTAAACCATTTACCGGTATATTAACAAAGCTGAAATAAGGGGGAATGCTAAATTAATGATTTAAAATGCGGGTTCATATACTAATCATTTCAAAAAGAGATCAAATTTTAAATTTAAAGTCTTGCAACAATCAAGCACATTTAATTTTGCATGGTTCTTTCACGTAAATACACATGCTCAGGCAGACACGACAATTTGAGTAAGGCATACTTTTCATGGGTAACTTTCTCAGCAGCTGCCGTTTCTGCTAATGATCCAGTTCTTAATCGAACCCCCAACCACTTTCCTTGTATCTCGTGGGATCAAACCGTCCTTTCCCTTGATTGTATTTTTTAATTAAAATGGAAAGAATCTCATTTTCGAAAGATAATCCTCTGCCATCTGAAATAGTTCAGTGCTCTGGAAAGGACCAAAATCAAACTAGAATTATTTAAGTTGCTAATTAAACCGAGAAAAAGAGAAAACAAATGATGTTGGAGGAGCAACCATAGAAAGCCATTCGGAATGAATGTTTCCAGAAATTGTTCAGTGAGATCTGAAGGTGTTTAATATTTATTTTAAAAAAATAGGTTCAGCTAGATTCAAATATATTGATGAATCCATCAGCAATGAAGGAGTAAAAGAAGTCTACGTCAATGATTTTTGTCTTACTGCCCAGGTGACTTCCTTGGAAAAAAGTGGGGTATACTGAATAACAGAATAACAGGGTTGGAAGGGACTTTGAAGGTCTTCTAGTCCAACCCCCTGCTCAAGCAGGAGATCCTATACCATTTCAGACTAGTGGTTGTCCAATCTCATCTTAAAAACCTCCAGTGACGAAGCACCCACAACATCCAGAACAATTAATCGGTGGAACGACTTGCCTCCAGAAGTTGGGGATGCTCCATGACTGGAGGCTTTTATTACGAAGAGATTGAACTACCATTTGTCTGAAATGGTATAGGGTCTCTCGCTTAAGCAATGGTTTGGACTAGAAGACCTCCAAGGTCCCTTCCAACTCTGTTATTCTGTTAACATACCTGACAGGCATAAATGTAAGATCTGAAAACAAGCCGTTCCATTGATTAACTGACAGGAAATTTCTCCTTAGTTCTAGGCTGCTTCTCTCCTTGATTGGTTTCCACCCAT
>JANHFT010001973.1:0-18983 GCA_032467955.1 Pseudoxenodon macrops | reverse complement strand
TTTTCTGTCATCCAGGGAAATATAATATTCTGCCTTTTTAAATATTTCCTAGGATATTTCATTCCTCTAGGAGGGGTGAGTGATAACTCCCTTCACCAGCAAAACAATAGTCACATTTAACTTGCTGAATATGAAAATACAGCCTATATAGCATAGAGATCGACCAAGGTAAAATAAGCTACAGAATTATATAACACAAAGTAAAATTGTAAATTTAAGTTTAAGAATTTTGGGCATGAAATTAATATAGCCAAAACAGTATACATTTTATATAAAGCAATTAAATTATTATTTAGAACAAAATAATAGTAAAGTTATGGATCTAAAATATAGAACCATTATAATACTAGAAGTCATGGTGAATAGCATGTGTTTTATTTCTATTCACACCATAAAGCGTTTGTTTCTTATCCATTCATTGTAGATGACACGTTAGTTCAGAGTTGATCTTTACCAATATTGGCAGGATTCTAGAATCCACCAACATATAATGTAGCCAACTGCAACCAACACAAAAGGACACCCCTAATCCAATCCATACTAGTCAAAAGGACAAGTTGTAACATCCCAAATGAATAGCCACTTGTCCAAATTAATGTTTTTTCCATCAATGTTGCATCGAAAAATTTAGAATTCTTGGGAAGCTTCTTCCATGAGTGAATCTTGACTCCTATTGACGTCCTGTTATTTTATTGGCAAAGTGGTTTTCCGTTGATTTCTTTTGGGACTGGTTTTGGTTTCCCATCCAAGTATCAATGAGATTTAATCCTGCTTAGCTTTTTCAAAATCAGCCATGCTGCTATTTAGCTGAGGTACAATTCATAACTGCCCCTGAAATCTGGACACAGTGGAAATAGCAAAAATTTACCCTGCACTAATTAAGTTCATAGTGTCCTGTGTGATTTAAATATGTATTAAGCCAGCTTCCTTTCTTTCCAGTGTCATTTTCCATAGTTGGTAAAATGATAAGCTTGGTCCCTGTACAGTTGAAACTTCTTGTTTCTGGATCCATAAAGGAAAGCTTTATGGAGAAGGTAGCAGGGAGAAGAGAAAATCCGATAGGAGGAAGAGTGGGGAGAAGGAGAAAGCAGCAGAAATAGGGAGCGAAGAAAAGAGAAGCAGACAAGTGGCCATAGTTGTGGCCATGAAAACATCTTGTCTGGCATCTTCTCAAATCTAATGGAAGACCAGAGCAAATCCAAATTGGTTTGACCCAATTTTGTAGGGACATGCATGCTTCTGAAGAGAATATTTTGGGGATTTGTGCTTAAATATCCACAGTCATAGGGATGGCATTTTTCTAATACATCTTCCACAGAGTGGTTAACAAAAGAGATTTCTGGTTCAAAGATAGATAAATATATTTTCGGTCAAACTTGCTCTGATGAAAATTTCAGTGCTGAATATCAAGAGTTCCATGTGCTGCCTCTGCTGCCAAAACCATAGGGGTGAGAGAGGTTTGCCTCAAAAACCTCTTGGTAATTTCTGATGGATGGATGATGAATCACAAGATTTAGAGGAGTTCCATCCAGGTCAGGACACTGCAAATAATTATGATTGTAACATTGAAGCGAAGCCGAGTTGAATGACGTCTGGTTGAAACCCTCCTGGCATTCGTATTAGAGAGAACCTGGGGAAGGCAATATTGAATTTCAATGTTCTGCTTAGAGGAACGGCAAACACTTGAGAAGGGATACATTATGAGACAACAATTTCTTGGCTTCCATAATCCCTTTACTCTCCAAGGCACTCAAAACCATAATCAAACACAATATGCAAGCTATGTAGAGCAAAGGTCCCTGAACTTTAGGAGAAGGAAACTTCTTGTTTCAGATTCAGATGCAATAAGAATGGATGGTCTTTGGGATGCTGTGGGACCAAGCTGGAGAATTTTTTAGGGTCTACCCATCCATACATGCACACAAAAGACATTTATATGCAAATGCTCAAAACATCTCCTTACTAACACCAAAGACAAATTCCTTGTATGTCCAAACACACTTGGCCAATAAAGAATTCTATTTTATTCTATTCTATTCTATCTGACAACCTCAATGTCCAAGAGCCTCAGTCATCATCCAGAAGCTAAAGAATAGAAGTTAAGCTACCTTTGCTACTAACAACGGTTCACAAATGTGACACCGCCACTGCTTTTGCTACAAGTCCCTGCTCTTTCTGCAAATGCTTATTGCCATTTTTCCCCATTCCTTCTGTTCAACACCCAGAACCACCACCAAGAGAACTGAAAGCATGGGTATCCAATAGAAACCATTGTGACATCATCACACAAATGTCACAGATGATGTAATCTGCATCAATCATAACTCGATGCAAATAAAGTACAGGACATAATTCACATAATTTGTGTGATGAATTCATGGTGCACATGATATCTTTGCCCTTGGCTTTCCTCTGCAAAGTCTCATGAGTAGCTAGAAAGAGTCTTATCATGATTATACATAGTCTGCTCACATCCAGGCTGGATTAGTAGAATGGATCTACATGAGTTATTGCTCAACACGTTTTAAAATACAAAAAGCACAATAGTCCAGATGCTTTTGATGGTCAAGCATTTAAACATCACTATACTTACTACTATATGAACTTCTAGCACATCGTGGTCTTAATATCCAGTGCTGGTGGTTATTTTTAAAGGCCTAGTACTTTGGACCATTTGCACCCATCCAAGTGTACCTGAAGTTTCGAAGTGGTCCTGTCCTTTAAAAATATTAACTTAGTGTATGTTCTAGACAGATCATTTTGTGTTGCCAGGCCATTCCAATGAATGTCATTTCCTCTAGGCTTCCCAATTAAGCAAATCTTGAAAAATATTCTATTCCCAGATGACATTAATGGATGTTCTATATATATAGCTCTATATTTAGCTATTACTTTCTGAACTCTTCATTTAGCCAGTCTGATTTCACATTTGTGTTTTATGTAGCTAATAGTGTTGCACTGCTGCTGCTAGAACAATTGTTTGTTGCCTTAACGTCATTATGGACTAAACATTACAGACCATATCTGTTTTAACACATGGTAAAGCTGTATAATGAAGGAAGCAAGTAATGTCCTTAACTCATTGAGTGTTAGATTCCTTTTGTTGTTGTTAGTTGCGACGTCGTGTCCAACCCATCATGACCCCCATAGACAACGTTCCTCCAGGCCTTCCTGTCCTCTACCAACCTCTGGAGTCCATTTAAGCTCACACCTACTGCTTTAGTGACTCCATCCAGCCACCTCATTCTCTGTCGTCCCCTTCTTCTTTTGCCCTCAATCTTCCCCAGCATTAGGCTCTTCTCCAGTGAGTCCTTCCTTTTTATTAGGTGGCCAAAGTATTTGAGTTTCATCTTCAGGCTCTGGCCTTCTAAAGAACAGTCAGGGTTGATCTCCTCTAGGACTGACTGGTTTGATTGCCTTGCAGTCCAAGGGACTGCAAGTAAGTATTTAATATATATCTTGGCTCAGGATTAGGTAGTGCCAAATATTGTTTTAGTCCTAGTTACTTATTTTGTGGGATCTATCCCTTTAGGATCAAGAGGCCAAATGAATTGCAATCAAAACAAATTTTTGACATGCTACATGCAGAACATTGTACAATGACTGCTGTAAAGTACTGTATGTAGACATTTAATTTAATTTAATTTAATTGGTAGTCCTCAACATACGACTGCAATGGAGCCTGCCTACTATGATCGTATGTCATGACGGATGATTTTATGATTTTTTTCCTGGTGCTGGTTTTGTTATTTAGTGCTAATCCTTGAACTTGAATGCATTTCTAAGAGCTAGTTCTCAATAAGGAGATAGTAGATGTGACTAGCCTGAGGTTTATCAGATGAAATAGAGAAATACAGAACGCTGGCATCTCAAGCAGAAAAGACAATGACTTCCTCTTCATGGTTTTCTACATTCTGTATGGAAGAGCATTCATTCAACTTTGCCATAGCAGCAAGCCGTAGGTCCCCATACAGCAGGTAGAGTTAATGCCACTGAATGGACAGAAGGCATCTAGTCCTTCATAGCATCAGCAGCCCCTCTGGACAGATCACAGTGACAGCATGGTGAGCATTTTCTGGATGCTTCCCTTTTGCAAAAGAAAAAGAGGAACAGAAGTGCAGCAAATTTTTCAACATCCTTCTGGATCGCTTCCAAACAACTTTAGAGCTTAAATAAGGAAATCACTTCATCATCACAATTACTGCAGAAAAGAAAACTATCTTCCTTTAGCCTTTTTAATATCAGGAGAGATATAAGTATGTGTTGAGTTGATTTTCCCTTTGACACCTTTGTCTAGGAAATGAGCAGCTAAAACAATAGGGCTTCTTTCTTATTTTAAAAAAAAGTTATTACAACGGTGCTGCCAAGAAAATGTATTATTTAATTTTCTTTGTGCAGCCAATGTCAAAAGTAGGCAGAGAACGTTTTTCCTCTTCTCCCTTCTTGCCCTTCTCTTTGTCTTTTTATCTTCTCCTCTGCACCCAATTACTCGATTTTTTTTACACGTTTCTCATTTTCAATTAAAAGGGAGCTGGCAGTGTTAGGGGGAAAAAACGTGATCTTGTCTTGGATTGTCAGATCATTTGTCAAACGGCAAGTAAAGTCAGGATAAAGCAGAGCATAGGATCAGATGTGGTTGTTCCACCTAGGGCACAAACAAAGGGAAAGGAGTCCCTCATTGCTAGGCTATGGCAGCCACCTGAGTTCAGGAGCTGGTTCTTATTGAACATGAGGGGCAAACAGGAAAGTCAATGACATTTCTGGTGCCAGGAAACTGCCCATTTTAATTAATCGTTCATATAGGATATATAGCAATGCCCATGCAATTCACCATTTAAATTTGCTTTCTTCCTAATACAGGAGTCTCCAGTTAGCCAAGCTTTTTTTTTTTTTAAATAATTTCTTCAAATTGCTAATATTATTGTTTTATAAAGTGAAAATAGTTGCAGGGCATGGAGTATTCTCATTTGTTTCAAAGAGGGGTTTTTATCTGCAATTATCCCTGACTTGAAAAACAGTCCAGTGGCAGACAACGGAACGTATTGTTGACATTTATACGACTGGACCTCCTCCCAAAACGGTCTCAGGAAAGAAAGATTAGTCTCTGAGAGTAAACATTCGGCTGCCAAATTTTAATTTGCAACAGGTTGTTAATTTTGAGAATAAAATATCAGACTTGGCCTGTATCTATGAGTCAATTTTTTTCCTTTTCTTCGCAGAGAATCTAGCTGTAAAGCATGCTCTGTGCTACGTTTAGTCCTCATTGACTTTCCAATGTTAATTTGCTTGGCTCAGCAGTTTAACTGTCTTTCATATGTAAAGCATCTTTAAATGGATCTCTGGGGAATCTTTGATAGCAATATGGATTCTTCCTTGTACTTTTCACAAAATCCTTTCATAGTGGCATTGAACAGAAGGCAGTAGCCAAGGGCACCTATCCTAACAATAAGCCTAGTCTATTTCTGTCATGTTTTTTTAAATCCCCTGTGTAATTGATCCTTACTTTTCCAGTAAACCAGTGATCACAACTTTCTAATAGTACCTACAGAATTACGGTAGATTTCTCCTGGCAAATTACATTTCAAGTGTTACTACACATAGGATGAGGAATGCATATCAGGTATGTTTACCACCTTGAGTTATTTATAAAAATAATAAAGCTGGGATAAAAGAAACTATAAATAAATTGCAGCACAGTCCGTATTTAAAAAAAAAAAGAAACAAATGCACAGAAGAACCATAATTTAGTATTCTTAATTCTTACAGCCGGAATGTCATGGCAAGTTGCCTGCCAGTGCCATTGTATTCTTACCTCCTATTATTAGCCACTATTCAGGTATTGATTTCACTCTTTTCATAAATATGAAGATGAGCAGATCACATACTTCCTTTGAGCAAAGATAATTTATTTAGAACTTTAAAACAATTTCACATCTAGGAGAGTTTGCAAATAGAAACACACACACACACACACACACACACACGGATAGAGAGTTCTGTTTTGCATTCTGTACTTCCAACTTTTAATATCCCTCCAAAATTTGATAAAAAGAATGATCAGGATCTTGTCCATTTGAAAAAGATAAGATGCCCCAATGATCTGTGTGTGAATAATAGTGTATAACTGAGGGATGCTTTACCGAGAAGGATGGACATTCATATTTTGATATTCTGAGAGTTCTATATTTAGGTACCTGCTTCTGAAATCAAAGAATACCTGGATAAATGTAGGACTATGGGAAGAATTTGTTTTTATAAGTGTGAATGTGCTGGAAATAGCTGAGTGTAATGCTGAAAAGGACATGTGGCTCAGGGGTGGGTTGTGAATATTTTTGCTGCCGGTTCGCTCGGGGTCGTGCTGTGTGCGCGTGCGCAGCAATTAAAAACTAGCTTCTGCACATGCGCAGAAGCAAAATCCAAGATGGCGGCACTCTTGGCGACACCCTCTGTGACAACACTGCTGAGTTACTACCGGTTCTATAGAACTGGTAGGAACCCACCTCTGATGTGGCTATATGTGAATAGAATTAAATACATGATTGCTCTCATATTAATAAGAGAAATCATCACTTTAATTTTTAGGGTGGGAACAGATCAAATGAAAGCAATCTTGTAACAGAATATAGTACGTGTTTTTGAAAAGAGATGGAGATATGTGACAAAAATTGAATAACAATCAGAAATAAATGCTTAGTTATGATTGAGTGCATAGCACACTAAGATTATAGATCTATGTTGATGGAACAGTGACAAACAGCTGGTTGATGTGTAGATGTGACTTCTAAAATGTAAACATCTAGTTGTTTTTCATAGATTTCTTTTTCTAGGAGAAATTTCCTGGCAGTGAGAACCATCAGTCGATGTAACAGCTTATTTTCAGAAGTTGTGGGTGCTCCATCACTAGAGGTTTCTAAGAAGAGACTGAGCAGTCATTTGTTTGAAATAGTATAGGAACTCCTGCTTGAGCAAGGGGTTGGACTAGAAGCCCTCTAAGGTTCTATTCTATTCTATTCTATTCTATTCTATTCTATTCCATCCCATCCCATCACATCCCATCCCATCCCATCCCATCCTATCCTATCCCATTCCATCCCATCCCATTCCACCCCTGCCTTATAACAGTCCTGGAGCTTGTGCAGAATGCTATTTTCTGTGCTCTGTCTTTTTAAGGTAACACAGAAGAGATTCACATTCAGCTTCTTTCACAGAAACATCACCTATACCACTCCACTCCATTACACACCCCTAGGTCTCCAATGAGGTGACTTTTTACAGATCTTAACATGGATATGCCTAACATTATTTTCTAAATCTGCTTTTTCTGACATCCCAGCTATGGAATACTTTATTGCTAGAGCTAAAGCAGGCATCTGTCTTGTCCTTAAAATATGAATTTATTTTACCCAGCCCCTATAAAAGTGGTTTCTGAGTTTACTGCATACAGTATGTGCATATATATTTGTATGGGAATTGGCGGCATATCCATTTTCATGATAAATGAATAAGCTGCCCAGAGTCCCCTCAAAGCGAGATGGGCAGCAAACAAATTTAATAAAATAAATGTTCCCATTAATGAAAACATAACTTTATCTTTTACAGATACTTCCATACGCATTATATTCAAAAGGCTTTGTGATCATAGAGGATCACATTTTTAAATAGGTACATTTATATTTCACAGAATCATGTAATACAGGGTTAATGTGGGCCAGTGATATTCAGAACACTGTGATATTGAGACATTTTTGAAATATATTTTTCTCCCCAGTCTTTTTTAACAGTTCTCTTCCAGTGTCTTTACAGTTGATAGTTTTAGGCTGTTTCAAATGTAAGGATAACATTTGTTATTAAAGTCATATTTTGCAAAGTCAGGTTTGGGTTTTGTAGCTGTTTCAATATTTCTTTGGTTAAGAAACAGGGCACAACTTTGTTTAAAGTGATACAGTTAAAAACTGTGTTAACTGAGTGCAATGGCGTGAGGGCACTGTCTGTCTGTCTATCGGATTAATTTCTTTTTTACTCTTACACAGGAGGGAATTTCCTTTGTAAAATGGCACTTGCAAACAAAAGACAGTATGGCAAATTAAATTTATTGGTAATACAAGTCAAAGCAATTCGTGAGAACCATCCATAAACTTTAAGACGGAAGGGTTGCAGTAATACAAAATAACTTGACAGGCAAAATTGTTCAGGGAAGAGATCCAAAAACAGACTGATGAAGACTGATAATGTTCAGTGGCCTTAAAAAAGGACAGTACAATGCTCAAAGTACAGATAGCAGCAGCGGAGGGACAGGAAACCATGGGGAGGAGAATGGAATGTAGTGACTTGGAAGAGGACATGGCTGACTGGCACACAAACTGAACAGGAATACTTTGCACAACAATATTTTGTTGCAGGTCCTATTTATATGCAAGTCCTATTTTGTTTTCTACTATTCATTTTGGTCAAAAAGGGTCCCCCCCCCATTTTTCTCTCCAAAAGTATAGTTCCAGAAAACAAAAGGAAAGACCCTATTTTGGCCCAAGGCTTGAATAGAATCTGGGCAAGCAAATTGCGAAACCACATACCAAAACTGGGTGGGACCATAACCCACAACAGTGCAGAGACATCCCCTCTAGGCATGCAACTCCCTGCCCTAATGTGCTTCTTCCTACATGCTTTGTTCCTTCACTCACTTACTCATGCTTAGAGACAGACATTGCAACTGGATTCTGTTAATTTATTAAGCTTCATTGAGCTAGTTTACTCTAGTTTTAGAGTACAGAAGGGAAGATGTTGAATGGTCATTTCGTTTCTTTGAAGAAAATAAATGCCTTCTCTGAACGTCCTAGAAAGGTTTTTTTTTAATTAAAGCTAAAGAATGAATTATAGAGAAATCATAGAACAATGCACAGATAGAAAATAACACAGTGAAAATCTCAATAAAGGAAGTGGAAAAAGAAGGTTAAACAAAGGTTGACTTCTTCCAACAGATTCATTTAAGGGAAGTCTGAGCTTAGGTTGTGGCCTTACAGAGGGAGGAGGTGCAGCACTTTGCAACACAG
Source organism: Pseudoxenodon macrops (assembly GCA_032467955.1). Lineage (NCBI taxonomy): Eukaryota > Metazoa > Chordata > Lepidosauria > Squamata > Pseudoxenodontidae > Pseudoxenodon > Pseudoxenodon macrops. The sequence continues at coordinate 9,936 of JANHFT010001973.1, read as the reverse complement.
TAGTAAAGTTCCAGGTTTTAAATCCAATCTGCTATATTTAGACAAAAAGTTGAATTTTTTATATATAATTCAAACATAAGCAAATCTGCTTATTATCCTCTCTGAAGGAAAAGAAGTTAACCCCAATTACATTAATTCAAAGAAATTTGAATTATCCTCTCTGCTACATATAAGATGGTAGGATTGCACGGTTATGTTGAACCAGAAGTTAAAGTTTCACAATTTGTGAATGCGCTCCAGTGAATTCTATTGATAGACTGATAAATAGCCATGTTAAGTCCTTGCTTGGTTTTCAGGTGTGCCCTTAAAGAAATCTAAGTGGGACTTCTTGAAGTTTGGTATCTTTATAAATTTATTTATTTAGAACCCACTTTTATTATTTTTATAAATAACTCAAGGTGGCAAACAAGCACAATATTCCTTCCACCTCCTATTTTCCCCACAGTGTTTTGGGCTGAGAGAAGTGGCCCACACAGCTGGCTTTCATGCTTAAAGTGGGATTAGAATTCATAATCTCCTGGTTTCTAGGACAGCATCTTAATCACTATACCTAACTGCCTCTCTAGTTAACCAAAGATGGAGCTGCAAATAATGCCCTCCTTCCCAATTACCACTTAAAGAGAATTGGCCCCAAGGTTGATTAAATTCATTTGGCTCTTGGGGCAGAAAATAACAATAAACGTTTTTCTTCATATTGTAACAGTTCTGTTCTGTTCCATATGCATAAGATCACTAAGGCACTCATTCTAAATACATATTTTACAGACTCCTACTCTATTAAGTGAATTTCCTTTAGTTACAGGTGTGTTTAGAGTTATAGCCTAAGGCACTGAAATACTGCAAATAGGTTGCAAATACTGAAGCTAGTGAGAATGATTTTGCGTATTTAACAGCAACAACAGCATAAAATAATATTTTTGAACAAAATATCATCTCTCCCCCCACATCTTTTTGCTTTTTAATCACTCAGGAGATTCCCCCCCCCAGCCCAGAATAAATGGAACCATGAAGAAGTTACTTTCAGCCATTGAAAAAGTAGGAAATTCCTTAGTGAATACTTTTTACAATAAGAGTATTTTCATGTGGGAAATATTGAAAAACATAAGTAAAACATAGTAATATCATGAATTAAACCCACAAATGAAGACGCAGTCAGTGTGATTAACTCAGAATTGGATGGCTATTAAATTATTTTTTGCATTTACTAAGAGGTGGGCAGCTGCATTTTGTAACACTTGCAATAGTATGCATAGAATATAGAATATAGAACAACAGAGTTGGAAGGGATAGATAGTCCTCACTAAACAACCAATCCTTTAACAACTGTTTAAAGTTACGATAGACTCTCCGAAAAGCTACTTACAACCTGGGTCCAGAGTTCTAACAGCAGCACCTCCTCCATGGTGACCGTGTTTCAGGCACTTGACAACTGGCTCACATTTATGGCTGCTGGCAGTGCTATTGTCACATGATCATAATTTATTATGGGGTGGTTTTTTTTGCTGGTTTCTGGCCTTTTCAGCTACTTCTGGCAAAAAAAAAAACATCCACAGGAATGAATGGATTTGCTTAATGACCATAACTTTTGCTTAAAAACCTGCAAAAAGAAAATTGTAAAATTGGGCCAGTCCCTTGGATTCTTTGACTTAACATCCATCAGGACTTACAAGAGAAATTTTGGGATCCATTATGGTTACAAGTCAAGGACTATCTCTATTGCACGTGAAATTATTAAAACACAAAATAAACATTCTGTTGCAGATGTCTTTAAAGAAAACTATCTGTAAAATGGACTGTCATAACCTGGTACCATCAAATCAACTGCAGCCAATTCTGGTTAATTATTGGAGCTTGCCAGATGTTTAACAATTTCTTTAACTTTCAACCCAATATGTAAACTATTTTCTATTATAGTAAATTCTACTGTAATTTTCCTGACATAAGAAAATTTAAGGAGCAAAATAGTGACTCCACATACAACTATAACAAGTGCCATCAGTACAAATTGTTTGTGCCAGGAGCAAATGTGTCCAACGGCTGAGACTGTGACATAAACCACAGGAAGCTTAAGCAAAAAAAAAAAAAAGAAAAAAAAAAGCAAACTACTTACTCAGTATTTTCCAGCGTAATAACATCACTTTGAAAATTCTGCTGAAACAAAACATCCAGAAGCTGAAGCTCCATTACTAATGGAGACAGCAGGGGTTTCCACAAATGTTCATCACAATACTCAGAAGGGTTCAGACTTCCTCCTATATTTAATAGTTACAAGCTCTAGTAGAAAGAGTAAGAATTATTTCTTCAGTTTTCATGTCACCACTTGGATTTCTAAAGAGGGAGGTCCGAACAGTTTAAAATTATTTTTGTTAATTTTCATTAACATTTTCCACCATATACTACAGTAATTAAGAACAAAAAACAGCTGCAGAAAAAAAAAGTATTTGAAGGACTGTTTTAATCATCAGGTTGAGAAAGTTGGAAACTCTGACTTCTACCTTAAATTAAAAAAATTGCGGCAATATGTGTATGGAAATCCTACTGTTTCAAAAGTTTGGTTAACTTTTGATGTTTGGTTTAAAAAACAACAACGCATAGCTGTGCATATGCCTTTGAATCAGTGTTGACTCCTGGTGATTGCCTGGATTGGTCCCTGAAGTCTGTTGGCAAAGCTTTTCAGACAGTTTAGACATTGCCTGCTTCCTAGGGCTGAGAAAGAGTGACTGGCTCAAGGTTAGGCTTTGTGCCTCACCACTGCACCAAACTCTCTATCATGTTTTAAAATTACTCCTACAGTAATTCTATTTATTAGTGACACTGAAATGGTGCCATATGTAAATATCAGATAATGCACGTGGGTGTCTCTTAAAAAATACTGCATTTTCACATTTAAAAAAATATTCTTACTTCTGCTTTCAACATGATAAACTGATTTTAAAATATGCTAGCAATACTCTTATACATGTACATTTTGAGTTTAAAAAGGAGGAAGCGAATTGAGTGGAGAAAATATTTGTTCATGAATTATTTGTCTTTCAATTTTCTAAAGTAATTTTATTAAGTCTAGGACATACTTTTATTCGCTTCCACATTGTGAAGTTTTAGCCGTATAATGAAATGGCATTTTACTGCTTTTCTTTGTTATTTTCTTTGTGTTTAAGAAAAGGAAATTCTGGCATACAGAACCTTCATTTTTACCTTCACAATTGATTATGTGTCGTTAAATCCATCTTGAATCTTAGCAACTACATAGATAGACTTTCCCAGCCTGGGCTTTCAGGCAGTGATGGGATTCAAATAATTTAACAACAGGTTCTCTGCCCTAATGATTTCTTATAACAAGCAGTTCACCAAACTGCTCAGAAAGTTAACAATCGGTTCTCCTGAAGTGGTGCTTCGGGAGAACCCATAACAAACACATAATGTGTTCAAAATGTGATCATTTGAGCCTCTCCCTTTTGCCTTGGGAATTATGGATTGATTTGTTTTATTGTCCATTTGTCTGCTTTCTTGACTGTCCGTGATATTCTCAGGATTCTTCACCAATAGAAATATCCAAAAGTGTCAACATTCTTCCAGTATGATTCTAATTTATTCCATTCTGGTTGCACTTTACCTGGATTTTTTTGTCTCAAGCAAGTTGTGATGTGATTTGGCATTGGAAGATATTGTAATCATTCTGTTGCTATGGTCAGATCACTTTTGGATTGCTCTTCAGCTTGTTGTCATCTCCTCCCACTGCTCAGAGGAAGACAGTATCTGATCAGCTTGCTCCAGGCGACTTTATGGACCTACAAGTGTTCCATGAGGAGCTTGGGGTTCTCTCTCTAAAAATGTGGTGGACAATTTGGCCAAAGACTTAATTGCATGCTGGAATGTATAGATGACATGGGCTTTGAACCAGGGGCGGGCTGCTGGGGTTTGCAGGGGTTCAGGAGAACCTTTAGCTAAGATTCTTTGCAGTTCAGAGAACCCCCAAATCCCACTCCTGGCTGGTCTTGGCCCCCCCCCCCCCCCCCCGAATCCCCACGTGGCCATTTTGGGATGCAGGTAAGTGCAGAGTACGCGTGGAGGCTTGGGGAGGACAAAAAATGAGCCTACTGGAAGTTCAGGAAGCCCATTTCCAGCCTCCAGGGTGCCTCTGGAGCCCGGGAAGGGCAAACCCCCACCCTGCCTTAGTGCAGGAGGCCGACTAGGCCATGCACACTATGGCCGCGCCCACCCAGAAACTGGCCAGAGAACCCCTTCCTAAAAATTTTAAAGCCCACTCCTGCCTTGAACTGCACTGCTCCATGTGGCCTTTACTTTCATACCGATCCTGGGTGCACTTTGGTTTATCAAGGAACTCCATGAGATGAAGCACTAGAAGAGATGGCTAGAGTACTACTAGAGGAAAAGGAGAAAATTTGATGTGGAACAAATGTAAGTCTATGACTCCTGATGAGGTGGACAGCATTCTCTAAACTGTGAGTTTGGCCCACTGCCTATTAGATTTAGGCCCTTCTTGGGTTAGTCAAGACTGCCTGGGAGGTAAGTTGTATAGATACTCCTAAACTTACAAGAGTTTGTTTAGTGACCATTCGAAATTACAATGGTATTGAAAAAAGTGACTTATGACCATTTTTCACATGACTGTTGCAGCATCTCTATAATCATGTGATCAACATTCAGATGCTTGTCAATTGACTCATATTTATGACAGCTGCAGTGTCCCTGGAGTCATGTGACCTTCTCACAAGCAAAGTCAATGGGAAAGCCAGATTCACTCTACAACTGTGTTACTAACTTAACAAGTGCCGTGATTCACTTAACAACTATGGCAAAGAAAGTCATAAAATGGGGCAAAATTCACTTAACAAATGTCTTTAGAAACAGAAATGTTGGGCTCAATTGTGGTCGTACGTTGAGGACTACCTGTACTTGGGTTTACACAATATTTCTTGAGTGACAGGGTAGTTTTTTGACCTTGAAGGAAGCAGTGGTGCACCCTTTTCCCAATGTGATACTTACATGACAGTGCTGCACCCTGTAGTACTTTTTGCAATAAAAAAATAATAATATTAAAAACAGAAGCTGGAATGAAGTAAATCCCAGAATTAGCTTCCAGCATAATTTCCCAAAAAATTTCTTGCCTGCAAGTACGAACCATAGAAAACAAAAATTGTGAATGGTTGGAGCCCAATTCAGAAAAGTAAGAATGGCCACTAATGTTCTGGGAGGGATTATAAAACAAGGAGGGAGGCAACATTCAGTATTGAATGTATAAGCCTATCCCATAATACCCATTTAGAATGGACAAACCATTGACATTGACATGTTATGTTCCCACAATTCCAAATCTCTCTGCAGTTCCAAAACTACTGGGATTTCTGTTTTAGAACAAACTATCAACAAGATACTAATCCCTGTTACTAGAGGGATTATAACATCAAAACAAACAAAAACCCACTCAGAGAGCAAACCTCAAAATATTTATTTGAAATACTTTTAAGAAAAAAGTATAAATATAATGTAGTATAAATCTTTTACTTGTACAAGATATGTCTCTGTCTCTAGCATAGCATAGCATAGCATAGCATAGCATAGCATAGCATAGCATAGCATAGCATAGCATAGCAAAGCACAGCAAAGCATAGCAAAGCATAGTGGTAATCTTTAATTTACCACTGGATGCTTAGCAATCGTTACGATGAACCCCTGAAAGATACTTATGACTAGGCTACAAAGTTCCAAGGCTGCCTCCCTCCACTTGGCAACCAGCCCACAGTTACAGCTGTTTGCAACATCCTGCATTTTCATGACTATGTTTTACATTTTTGTGAAAACTCAGGATTTATTTCTGGCTTTTGGAAAAAACACCCCATAGAGAACAGTGGGTTCATTTAACAACCAGAGGTTCACTTAACAATCATTGCAAAAAACATTTTCAAACCAAGTCACTCATATATGACTTGTTTTGTGACTGTCATGTCTTATGATCATAACGGAGGCGGGATGGGTGGTAAGTAAGTCGAATAAGTAAGTAAATCAGGGGCTACTTGTAGTATAAATCTTATATTTGTTTGAAAATAACAAATATAACTCATGTATACAATTGATACATTTGCATTGTAGCCTTGCAATTTTGCGGCCTTTAGCAGTATAAGCCTGACTGAATTTAATGGGGCTGATTGCTGAAAAAAAGATCCGGCAGGCAGAACTTATAATTATCTCTTAAACGCTAATCCTGTAAGCCATATATACATTCTATAAAAGCAGTAATTAGGTAGGGTGTTACCTTTTTCTGGCAGCACTCCTGTAATCTGAGTAAAATGCAGTAGTGAAACCTAGTCATACTTCCTGCTCTGTTGAAAATCTTCCTGGGATATAGAAATCCTGTCAGAAACAAAACTAGCAGCTGCAGGGCAGAGCACTTGGAATTCTGAATTGCAGTTCAGCTTTGGGATGAACTTAGTTTGTAAAGATACATGCGTGGGAGGATTGGGATACAGAAGAACGTATGTATCAAATCAATCCTCAAGTCTATCTATGAGATATAAATGGAAAGGAGAGAGAGATTCTGAAGCTTTGGACCACGATTGGGTTCCTGATCCTGCTAGTGCCGGTTCGCTCAGGAATGCGCAGCCTGCATGGGGGTGCTTCACATGCCATGCATGCAGGCATGTGCAGTAGTAAAAAAAAGCTTCTGCGCATGTGCAGAAGCAAAAAACAAGATGGCGCCGCCTATGGCACTGCCGAGAGAATCGGCTCGGGGATATGGCAGGCCTGGGTCGCAGCCGGTTACAGCGACCCAGGCTGCCAAGTTACTAACGGTTCTGTAGAACCGGTTGAACCGGTAGGAACCCACCTCTGCTTTGGACTGAAGTCCACTCTCAGTCATGAAAAAACCCACTGGTTGATTCTAGGCAAATTATTCAATATCAGCTTGTTGTTGGAAGAAAATAAAGGCGAATCTCAATTTAAGCTTCTCCTTTGCAGCTTGGTGGCCTGGCTGTGGAGGGGTGTGTGAAGAGGGGAACCGGGTTACGTGAGCTGTGTACTTGCTCATGCAGTTCCACTCATGGAAGTGGAGCTGTGTGCACGTGTAAGCCCGGCACTTGCACGGCCCAGTTCCAAATAGGCCACGGCCCAGTAATGGGCCACGCCCTGGGGTTTGGGGACCTAAAAAGAAAAGATGGGATATAAATCTAACATAATACAAAATCGTATTCATATGGCTGCTGTTCATATAGGCTGCTCAACTGGTTGATATAGGCTACTTAATTGTGTCACTAGTAGTGATATTTTTACGGGGGTAAATTTTATTTAGAAGTGAATTGCCCTGATTAGCTAATTCCCTTATGTCTTGTGACCTATTTCCTGGGTAGTTGGTTGATCCTTCTCGCTGGAGACTGAGATGACATCCTAGAGAGGTCCTGTGCAAGTGAAGTCTTCCCATATCTGCTAAAGATGAATGTATCAGAGCCGCAGTGGCACAGTGGTTAGAGTACAGTACTGCAGTCTACTTCTGCTGACTGCCGGTTGCCTGCAATTTGGCAGTTTGAATCTTATCAAGCTCAAGGTTGACTCATCCTTTCATCCTTCTGAGATGGGTAAAATGAGGACCCAGATTGTTGGGGGCAACATGCTGACTCTGTAAACTGCTTAGAGAGGGTTGTAAAGCACTGTGAAGTGGTATATAAGTCTAAGTGCTATTGCTACGGTATTGACAGTGGGAGGAGATGGCTCAATTGTTTTTGAACCCAAAGAATGTCTCAGAGCATGTAAAAGTAAAATATAAACAATAATACTTAATAATACTTGATCACCACATTTGATAACTACACTTGAAGCCACAGACAACTATTTTACAATATAGCAGAAAGGACAGATGGAAATGTACACATAAGTTGTCCATCATTTCTAATACATATTTTTGTCCTTAAATGATCAGGATATCCAAATAAGTTAAGCATCTTATATTTAGGTTGCATAAATCTTGATGGCCACATGACGGCAGCAAAAATACAGGTAATCCTCGACTTACAACAGTTTGTTTAATGATCATTCATAGTTACAATAGCACTGAAAAATGTGACTTAGGACTATTTTTACAACCTTTGCAGGGCATCCCCATGATCATGTGATCAAAAGTCAGATGCTTGGCAACTGATTCATATTTATGACCATTGCTGTGTCCCAACCAGGATCATGTGACAAGCAAAGTCAATGGGAAAGCCAGATTCACTTAACAATCATGTTACTAACTTAATAACTGCAGTGATTCACTGAACAACAGTAGCAAGAAAAGTTGTAAAATGGGGCAAAACTTGCTTAACAAATGTTTCACTTAACAAAGAAATGTGGGGTTCAATTACGGTTGTAAATTGAGGACTACCTGCATTCTTGAGAACATGCTGGTTTCTGCTATGATAGATCTAGTTCACTGCCTCACGCGCCTCGTGGGCGCGCGCATGTGCAGTAAAAAAAAAACTGAATTCCCCCCCAAAAAAGGCCAAAAACCAGATGGCGATGCATGCTCAGTGCCGGAAACTCGGCTTCTGCGCATGCGAAGAAGAACCACCCCCCAAAAGAGATGGCGGTGTCCACGGACCAGAACTGGCTCTGTGACATCACCAGCGGCCTACTACCTACTCGGTAGAACCTGACTGCTTGGTAGAGCCCACCTCTGCTACCTACTCTCATTGCAATATCTTTAATCAAGTGTGACATTAAGAAAAGGTAAAGGTTTCCCTCGCACATATATGCTAGTCGTTCCCTACTCTAGGGGGCGGTGCTCATTTCTGTTTCAAAGCTGAAGAGCCAGTACTGTCCAAAGATGTCTCCATGGTCATGTGGCCGGCATGACTAAACGCTGAAGGCGCACTGAGTGCTGTTACCTTCCCACCAAAGGTGGTCTCTATTTTTCCACTTGCATTTTTACATGCTTTCGAACTGCTAGGTTGGCAGAAACTGGGATAAGTAACAGCAGCTCACTCCGTTACGCGGCGCTAGGTATTCAAACCGCTGAACTGGCGACCTTTCAATCAACAAGATCAGTGTCTTAGCCACCGCGTCCCCTAAGTGTGACATACTTCTAACCTACCACAGTGTGAATGTTGCACTGTGTGCGCACTAGCTCTTTCTCTCAAATGAATTATTTTATTGCAGAACTTAATTTATTTATTATTTATTATTACATTTGTGGTTGGGACAACCAAGATGTTTTTGCTGTCTCATGTAAAGAGCAAGATGGAAGCCGGCCAACTCGAGAAGTGCCGCGGCAAGAACATGCACATTTTATCTTCCATGCTTCATTGCTGCCCAACATCTGCTGCCTGGAAAAACGGCTTCCTTTTGCCAAGGAAAGCCAGGGGATATAGATTTAAGTCTGCCCACACAACCTCTAGCTTCCCTGTACTGTATACAAGCAAAGATCTGACCAGCTTTAAGTTTCAGTCACCAGCTACCAGTCTGTGAAGCATGTGAAATCATTAGTCGGGGGTTCCCAAACCCCCCCTCCCCCATTTTTTAAAAATTCAAATAAACAAACTTGTGCCTTTTATAAGGCAATTTTGGGCAATGAAACTGAACCTAAATATTTAGCGTGAAACTTATTTCCACAAAGCGCACCCAAGCGTTTCAGCGAATTGTTGTGAAAACAGCCGAAGTGTTCATGTTTCACGGAAAGTGATGTCCTGTGCCCTACCACTCGAGTGGGTGTTTTTTTTTTTTTGAGGGAAGTAGGCTTGTTTGTTTACTACGGTGTGATTTAGCACTCATTCTTCTTCTCTTTGTGTGTGTGGTTTCCCCCCCACCCCTAACGCTCGACCTCACACATTCCCAACTTGGGACTGTTTGCTACGACTCCCGCCCCCCCACCCCTATTCCATCCCCGCCAGGCGCCCGGGAGAGCCGAGCGCCTTCTGAAAAAGGGGCGCCGGTTCGAAGCCAAGCGGC
>JANHFT010001972.1:192924-204536 GCA_032467955.1 Pseudoxenodon macrops | reverse complement strand
AATTCTTTATTGGCCAAGTGTGATTGGACACACAAGGGATTTGTCTTTGGTGCATGTGCTCTCAGTGTACATAAAAAAACAAGATACATTTGTCAAGATTGATAAGGTGCAACACGTAATGATAGTCATAGGGTACAAATAAGCAATCAGGAAACAATATCAATAAGAAATTAATTTAATGTTCCATTTCCCCATAAAGCTTGTTTGCTGATTTCTTTAAACGTTATGATGCAAAATGTGCGTGTAAAACATTACAGTCTAAAAATGCTCCCATGCGCTTTGCACCGAATATTTGATAACTGGCATGAAAAAAACAACAGATCTTTGTTTCTTACCCTTTTTCCGAGCTGTGTCACAAGACAGACTTGAAACGGATCTTGCTGGACCCAAGCCAACTTTGGCAAAGGGCTTGCTCCTCCCATGGAAACTACAATAATATATTATATATATATTGTATTTTTTATAATTGCAATAATTATTCTAGAACTTTTTGAAAATACATAAACTAGAATATATAGGTTGGTCGCAAGTCAAAGGGTGAGGCACAAATGATTGTAGCCAGGTGTCAGCAGAAGAGCTTTAAGTAGCTGCTTTGCTTGGAAACAAGTCTTTGGAATCCTAATTTCTGTCTTTTGCTCCTCTTTCTTCTTTGGGCTCTTTGACTGCCTGACTACCTAATTTGGCTTCCTGTGACTGTTGGAATGTATTGGGACTATGCCAGTGGTGGATTTCTACCAGTTCACCCTGGTTCGGGCAAACTGGTAGCAGCGGGAGGCTCTGCCCACCCGCCCAGACATCATCACGGACGGTCTGCGCACGCGCGCACATCTCTGAACTGGTAGCAAAGGTAAGTGAAACCCACCACTGCTCTTTGGACTGTATTGGCATTTTTCAGGCAACCATTCTCTGCTAGGCATTTGAATTACTTTCCTGTTGACTGCTAACTTCTTAAACTGTAGTAAATATTTCAGCTTCGGAATACTGTGTCTGCATCTGTGCGCCCGCAATTTTGAAACAGAACACCCAAAATAAGTTTGTCAACCCTCCCTCAGTAAATTATCATTGCTGAGATACTAAGCCACTGTGAAGTTAAAAGTTAACATTAGTGCTCTAAATTTGGCAATACTTTTTTCCACGAGTAAAAGCAACTGTGCTCAGACTTCTGTCTAACAAGCCCTGCACAGTATTGTCACATTGGTAAATCTGAGAATGAAGCAGGAAAATTAATGACAATACTGCTTTACAATACGTTACCCTCCAGCAGAAGCGATGCGTGGCTGCTTAAAATCATAAGATGGTTTTCTTCTACATGATGGTTTATATTTACTGGAAGGGAGCTGCGCAGTGTCAGACAGCAAGTCATGCATCAGACTGAGAGCTTCGTTGACTCTCAAGTTATGATGTTCAGATAGCAAGACCCTTCAGAGAAAGCAAATGGGCCTGTTTGACTACTAACTACTCAACAATTGCAGATTTATATATTTTTAACAAACATCCTTTCTAGGTTATTTAAAAGCAATTTAAGTTTGTCACGACTGGGGAGAAAAGGAGACACGTAAAAATATTCTGTATACAAGAAAAACATACTTGTAGAAGTACAGGTAGTTCTTGATTTGCAACACTTCATTTAGTGACTGTTTGAAGTTAGAATACCACTGAAAAAAAGTGATTTATGACTATTTCTCACACTTATGACCATTGCAGCAGTCTCATGGTCACATGATTAATTAGATGCTTGGCAACTGGTTCATATTTATGATGGTTGCAGTGTCCCAGGGTCATGCAATCACTTTTTGCAACCTTGTGACAAGCAAAGTCAAGGGGGATTCACTTAGAAACCGTGATATTAACTTCAGTGATTCATTTAACACATCTGTGGCAAGGTCGTAGAATGGGGGAAAATTCATTTAACAACTGTCTTAGCAACAGAAATTTCGAGCTCAATTATGGTCATATGTCAAGGACTACCTGTAATCTGTAAAGGACTGTATGAAAATTATTCTGATTTTGTCTGTTCTACTTCCATATAACGAACAAGAGGACCAAAAATATCAAATAATTTAGTAACAACAAAAGTGGCTGAGGAAAATCTGCAGAAAAATTTTGGTTCATTTTTGTCAGGTTTGCATCAGTGATATATGTTCTCTTAAAATATAGAAACATGCCAAACAGTATGGAATTTGGTATTCCCAAAAGATTCAAGGCTATAGCAGAGTGAATTTAGCCAGAGAATGAATACAGTAGAATTGTTTTATAGTGTCCCCAACACCAAGTTTCTCTTTCAAATGGGTTTTAAAAGTTCTAGTTAAAATTTTCCCAATATTTTCTTTCATCTTATCCCTGGGGCATAGAATTCAAATGCCTTATCTTAGAATTATTTCATTCAATTTCTTTCATAAAACTTGACAGACCAGTGAAAGAGATAGGGTGAAATGTAGACAATTTACACTTAATAGCTCAATTGCCACATACGGTGGATTAAAAGTCTAGAAAGCTCCTGAAAATTAACATACTTATCTTTTTCTTTTTTCTTTTTCTGCTGTAATTTAATCTCTCGGGTTGACAGTCCAAAGGGCTATACAAAAAAATGCAAACAGATATATATCAATTATCTGGTCTTAGTATTAACTATTCTAATTGAGAACTGAGGGAGCTTAGTATTATTCACAGGATATTTACTGATATACAGAAAATACTGACTGCTTCCTACATACATTGCTAGATTCTGCTCTGTAACAATTAACATTTGAAACAAGTAAGAGTACTAGGTCTGAGTAATTTTACAGAGAAAGCATTCTTTAAATGTATTTTTTAAATTTTATCTATTTTTAAATCCTTTTTTTCAGCCTTCTAAGTCCCTGTTCCTTTAGTCCATACCCTTAACATTAATATTAACATGTATTTATAGAGAGATTTGAGTGTTTTAGTGTTATAGCATAGGGTTACTAATCCTAGCTTTTAGTTATTTTATCTCTTACAAGTGAAGATGTTATTATTGAAATGGATGTAATTTTTCTTGATCGTACTTTATATTGGACGATTACTGAAATAAATATTTGAATCCTAAAGAAAAGCTCACTTTTTAACAAACAATTTTTTTTTAAGTTTCCCTTGTCCTTAGAGATGACAATTTCCAGCTGTTTTAATGTTATTGTTTCATCCAGCAGAATTTTCCATCGTGGTCTTGCAGAGATTTTAAAACATCATAAGGATTTTAACAGTCTAAAGTCTCCTGGCACGGCCTGCTCTTCTGGGACAACAGCCATTCCCTCTGAATCATGTTGTCAAACCTAGACAAATGCTGAATTACTCTTGCTTAGGTTTCTACAGATGATGGATGAATTTGAAGAATCCAGGGTTTTAAAAAGTGCAAATCGCAAGATAATATTTCTTCTGAGTTATGGTTTCTTCATTGCCAAATGGAAGGGGAGAAATTGATGTTCCCGTCTTCTCAGAATTAGACTATGGCCTTTGAGAATAGGAAATATTCCCTTTCCTCTCTGCTCCCCTGTCCACCTCCACTATGAGAAATGCCTGGGCTCAAGGTTAACTGAGGTGCTGTACCAGGGAGACAAACACCCTGAAGCACTTGAGCTGCCTCTCACTGAACTCTGAGGGAAAATGAAGCAATATATCCTGAGTGAATGAGAATTCCTCGCTTTGGGGGAGGGGGGGGGCTATGTGCACAGTTTGGATTTTTAAGGTGTATCCATATCTCAGGAGCCAACAAAATTACCGTATTTTTTGCACTATAAGACGCACCAGAACATAAGACCTACAGTAGCTTTAGAGGAGAAAAACAAGGGGGGGGGGGAAATCTGCCTCTGCCTCCCAGCATCTATTCATCTGGCTAGCATCTTTGCAGCAAACAGCCTGGTCAGCTTCAGCACGTTATCGCAGCCCCAGCACATGGCTCATCAGGGCTCCATTCCATTGTCAACTGAACTGAGCTGCCGCCACTCCTGGAGAACACTGGAGCCTTCCCTGCCAAGCAGCTGACTGGCGGTTGGATCAGCCTCCCGGAATACCGCCGATCAGCTGTTCTAGGCAAGAGGAATCACTACCACCGGCGGTGATTGGCGGTGGCTAGAACAGCTGATTGGTGGTATTCCAGGAGACTGATCCAACCGCCGATCAGCTTCTCGGCAGCTAAGACTCCAGCGTTCCTTGATGGTGGCAAATGGCGGCAGTGGTGGCAGACAGCAGCGAATGCTGCCGCCGCATCAACCCCCTTCCCCCACAATATTCACTCTATAAGACGCACAGACATTTTCACCCACTTTTTTTTGGGGGGGGGGGAAGTGCGTCTTACAGTGCGAAAAATACAGTAACTGCTGTGAGGAAGATGGTCAACTGCAAAATCAAAATCTTTTCTCTACACAGAAGTGTTTCACATGTTTCAATCTTCCATCTATGTTTCATCTCTGATTCCTTACTTCCTACTTTCTGGATATCTGCTACATTGTCTCTCCTCTCCGCCCCCATAGCTCAGGTTCTGTTTTTTAATACCCTCTCATGGCTTTTTATATTACTTCTATTTTTTATACTATTTCTTTTACTTATTTAACCAGAGAAAAACAGGTCCCGTGTCTTTTTGCTTGCTTGTTTTTGACAGCTGGATGCACTGCATAACAAAATGATGCCTTGCAGTCGTCTCCATCCATCTTTTTCCTTTGAAATATCTGAGTCTACATGAGATCCAGGTGTATTAGGTAGAAATAAATAAAAATGGTGGCTAGAGGCCAGAAATTTTCAGTGGAACACTATAATTTTTTATAAAGGAATTTACAGTGGGTAAATTCATGTTCTAGAATTGTTATTATTATTCATCTTCATGTTTCTTTTCACATTTGATTTCATAATTGCTAAGAGGTGGTCATCCAGATTTAGAAATGCAATTTGAGAACAGAGAAATTAATATTGATAAAATGTCTCCTTTTAATGTATTTTTAACAGTTCAACGCAAATGGCCTTACCATCTTTCTCAAATAGAATGGACTGTGCTCTTTTGCCCTTTTTTCAGACAGAGTTTGCATATATTCGGCAAGTCTCTCTTTTCGTTTTCTTTTCATCCAAGCATGTAACTCTTTTTTATCCTTCTCAGCTTTATATGTCTGTTTACGTGGTGTATTTGAAAGACTGAAATAACAAAGTCAGAGTCGACGACATTATTTTCTTACATCATGATTCTTAATTAAGACAGGAATAAATTCCTTTAAGCATATTTTGCTACCAAATATTTAATGAGTCCAGTATCGTACAGTGGAAATAAACTATTTCTGAATTTCTAATAACAGCCAGAAGTTGGCAAGGCCATTGTTATTTAAAAGGGGGGGGGGGGAGGAACCAAGTCAAAGTAAAAATATTACAAACTGCTGTGATCTACAGGAAAAAAATATGGCTACTGTTCATACATAGTCTTGTTTTCCCCTTTTTCTATTGTCATTTGGAGATAAACATTAATCCCAATTATTTAACTGACTGGTGGAAATCCTAGGTATGGAAACCAGCAATTCCATCTGCCGATGGATACATTGATTCATTCATAGTCTGTTTGTCATTGGATGCACATGAGGTGAGCATCCCTGTTCAAAATCACCAGCCACTAGTAGTGGCCCATTGCACAGTTAAAGTTGAACAGTGACTCTTTATGCATCAAGGTTGGTGCATCTACAATGAAGTTGGTTTCTTCATGTGTATATAAGAGGAATGACTACAGGTAGTAAATTCATCTACTTCGTGTATTTTGCCCTATCCAAAAACAGCTACTGTTTATCAGGTCTATGCTCCTGGGTACATCATACAACCTAACATATGTAGATCACAGTTATTAAAAGTATCAATGTAACACTACCTGGCCATTTGTTTAGCTTGAATTTCTGTAAGGCCCAGCTCTGATGGAGAAACACCATTCTCCACTATGAGATCATTAATGATGTCCAAAACATCACTCAAGCCAGTGGTTTGAAGGCGATCTTCTGAACATCTATAGAAAACAAAAACTAGTTAAATTGCTGGAAAGCTACTTTTAAAAATACACACAGAGATCAAATAACTCTTCTAAACCTTTACACAAAACGATAACTGAAATATAAGGACAGATGCTATGAATATACAAGTGTAGGCAAAAGATGGATTTTAATCATTTTCTCACACTACATGTCATCCTTGCTTAACATCTATTCATTTAGCAATCTTTCGAACTTACAAGGCACTGAACAAATGGATGTTACGGTTATTACAGAGTCCCATCAGTCACATGATCAGAATTCAGGTTTTTGGCAACCAGCCTCCATCTACAACCAGAGCGTGGACTCCAGCTCCCCACACGTATCTATTTCCTCTGTCTTTTCGGCAGCCCTACATGTTACTGTGGGCTACTCGATATCCCCCGCCTGACATTGCCATCTTCTTCCTCCCACTGCTGACCTGGGATCTGAGGCTAGGCAAAGGCAAAGCTCTGGTGAGCTCGGCAGGGCAGCAGAACCCGATCTGCCAAAGGGAACTTGCCAGGGAAGTGGCAGTGGGACAGAGCCAGCAGGCCATACAGGACAGGAGAAGCATAAGGGCTGCTGCAGGCGAGCGTCCAATGTGCGGGTCGGTGAAAAAGTGGTGGGAGCGATTTCTGATTTCCTGCCAGCTTCTCCATTGTTTTGATTGTGGAAAGTTGGAAAGACGTTAGAAATTATGCCACGACCATGGCTTGCTGCAACACCATAATCATGACTTGTGCACTGAGCATCCAGATTGTGATCCGATGACCCCAGGAAAGCAATGATGGCTGGAATCTCTGAACTGATTACAAGTCCCCTTCATTCAGTATCATCATTATCTTTGTATGGTTGCTGAATAAGTGGTTGTATCAGGGGTGAAATCCAGCAGGTTCTGGAGAACCGGTAACGGAAAAATTGAGTAGTTTGGAGAACCAGCAAATACCACCTCTGGCTGGCCCCAGAATGGGGTGGGAATGGAGATTTTGCAATATCCTTCCCCTACCACGCCCACCAAGCCACACACACCAAGCCAAGCCAAGCCCACCAAACCGGTAGTAAAAAAATTTGAAACCCACCACTGATCTACACAATCATATCATCAAAACTTGGGTGCTTGGAAACCAGAAATTCTGGTCCCAATTGTGTTGTAAGTTGAGGACTACTTAAGAAATGGATCTAACTATGAGAACAGACATAGGAATAGAGCCACAAATATGAAAAGGAAATTAATGGTAGGAAGTTTAAGTTTAAGAATGGTCATAAGAGTTTACAATCTCCCAATTTTTATCAGTTGAAATTGAAATAATACATAGCTATTAACTTTAGAATAATTAATTCGATTTCGTCTATCAAATGTTAACTCCATCCCAGTTTCTGTGACTTCATATTCTGCTTTCAACAGCCTGTAAATTGCTGGGTAGCTATCTTCTAGTCCCTGGTCTTTGCGGCTTTTGTGTTTGGCTTGGAGACTGTACATTGACTTTAGAATTTAGCGGTATGATTGAGAATCCAATATGGAGTCCACAGGATATGCTTGATTTTCCCAATGTCATGTTCTCCAAACTTGACATACTCCTTCTACTACTACTTCATCAAGTTAGAATACCTGATGAAAAGCTGACCATAGTTGTTTAGGAAATTATAGGCAACAATAATGACTTGAATTGTTATTGTTATTATTTTTAGCCAGCAGTCAATATGCAGCCCTCCAACCTAATAGAGTAGTTTTCACTCAGGCAACAATTGCTTATCTTTTGGCCATGTGTCTGAATACTGTGTGGAGATTTTAGTGAAGCTTCAAGCACCTCAAGTAAGGTTTATCTTTCCTTTTTCTCCCTGATATATTTTCAACAATCCAGTCTGTAAATGAATCCCCTAATGTATCTGGAGCTTAACTGATGACCTTGGTAAGAAAAGAAGAGAATGTCATCACAAGGGCCATGCCCCGGTTCTTTTTGCAATAACTCTGTTGGCCATTGGATGCACTCTCAAAGCAAACAGAAAGGCCAATTTTGTAACTGAATCAAACTCAAATTTGGTCTGACAGCCAACTTTCCAGGCTTACTACTATTTGAAAAGGGCTGGAAACGTGGCAGAACACCAGCAGAGAGAGTTCCAAGGGTTAGAAACCATCTCTCGGAGGGCCATATTGTGACTCTGTTTCTCGGCAGCAGGGACAAACAGAAATTGAGGAAATGTTGTTGTATACTTTTGGAGCTGAAGATAAACATCTGGAATAATACTGTCTGGAAAATAATACAGATCCCAGGAGAGTTACTAGGGCATAATGTGATCATGATGCATCATTTCCTCTTTCTACATCAGTTACCCTCCATGAATGAATCCTTGGCATTATGAAATATGGAACATTCTTCCAGGTGTTGTTTTTTTATCTTGATCTTATGTGGAATCCTAGTGGAGTATCTCTTCTCTTCTCTTCTCTTCTCTTCTCTTCTCTTCTCTTCTCTTCTCTTCTCTTCTCTTCTCTTCTCTTCTCTTCTCCTCTCCTCTCCTCCAAAGAATGCATTCCTATACTTATTTTCCTGTGAGTTATATACATGCTTTGTGTTGATTAATGTCACTAGCCCATCTATCACAATACACGTAGACCTTGGCTTTCAATAATTTGTTTCAAGTTACAAGGGCAGTGATAAAGTGACTTCTGACCTACAGTACACTTAAGACTGTGATAGCATCCCCATGGTGATGTGATCAAAATTTGGACACATGGAAACCAGTATGTATTTGAGATGGTTGCAGCATCCTGGACTCATGTGGTCACCATTTGACATTTTCCCAGTCAGCTTCCAGCAAGTAAAGTCAATGGGGTAGCTAGATTCACTTAATGACCATGCAATTGACTTAACTGCAGTGATTCACTTAACAACTTTGGCAAAAAAATGGGTGTAACTCACTTAACAATCATCTTGCTTAACACAGAAATTCTGTTCCCAATTGTTGTCTTAAGTCAAGGACTACTTGTCATGCTCTTTGGCCAGTGATAGTTCTCCAAGGACTACAGCAAGACTTGCTTTTTTTGCCAGCTTTGCTAGTGCCCAGGGCAGAAAAGATGGCTCAAGGGATGGTGGTCAAAGAGGGTGACTTATCTGGATTCCTTCATCTCTGACAGACTGGAGAAGGGCAGGAAGTTTGTCTAGGAAAAGAACAATAAACTTCCTTTTTTTTTAAATTAAGGCACAGATAGGTAAGTTTAGGTATTGTATGAGCTACCAGATGGTGCCCAATCTGGTTTTCCCTGGGGCCATATATAAACACACATATGTGGATTTAAATGTGGGATGAGGAATGTGTAGAATGGGGATGTGAAGAGCAAAAGGAAAGATACTTTTAAACCCCTTTCTATTTAATGGTAATGGTGCCCCATTCTTCCTCTTATATATTGTCCAGTTTTGATTTTACTTTTTTGAAAATCAGCTGCAGCTGAGGAATGGATTTTGGAGTGAATAAAATGTCTTGCAAATAATTGAGAGTTATTAAGAGTAATACTTATTTGCAAAATGCAAATATCTTACAACCATGCCAGGGTGGGTTCTAACTTACCTCGCTGCCGGTTTGCTGCCTCCCGCACCGCGTGGGTGCGCCTCGTGGGTGTGGGCATGTGCTGTAGAAAATGAATTCAAAAAATTCAAAAAAAAGGCCAAAAACAAGATGCCTATGCATGTGCAGTGCCAGAAACTCGGCTTCTGCACATGTGCAGAAGAAGAAAAAACCAAAACAAAATCAATTTTTTCCCCAAAATAATAATAATTAAAAAAAAAGATGGCGGCATCCACAGACCAGAACCAGCTCCATGACATCACCAGCGGCCCACTACCTACTTGGTAGAACTGGTCCAAACCGGTAGGAACCCACCTCTGAACCATACTGCAAAATTAACTTTGTAGACAATCAACCAGTTTCCTCACGGAGGAACTCATTATTGAGGCCTAAAACCTGCTAAACACTGCCTAGAGCTTTTGTTTGTTCTATATTGCAATACAGTTAATTGCTTTCCTCTTGTTTCCCAGATTGATTATCTTTCCTGCTAGTGGCTTCTATTAACGTTGGCTGACCTGGTGCTTCATTTGAACTGGAAAGTCACGTTATAAATGTCTTAGCAGTAGATTAAACAGTAATAGAAAAATGCTAAGCATGCTCAGGTTGATTATTGGTCAATGAATATTGATTGTTGGAAATCAAGATTCTGTTTTCTATCCATTCTGTTATTCTTGCTACCAAACACACAGAAAAGTCTTAATTTAATATTACACTGATCAAGATGTATGTGTTCCTTTAAAACCATTCTCTCAAAAAAATAAAGATGGTCATTTTTAGCAGTGTCATTTCTTTGCCTCTGTTTCAGTATCATTCCCTTTTTGTTACATTTAGCATAGCTGAAGTTGAAGGGAAAAATGATCGATTTGGATTAATAACACAAATAGATCTTCATTTTTAAAATGTTCAGCCATCAGAGAGCATGAAGGAAGAAACTGATGAAGGTAGATTGAAGATGGACAATGTAAACCAATACTATTTGGTTTCATGCACAGAATTATACAAGAACCATACCATTAAAAGTACACACACATAAAGAACTGCCTTCCTGGATTTATTTTCTATGCACAAAATGACCATGTTAAGTAATTTTTAATTTGACCACTAGGTGGCTCTATATTCATGTTATTTATTGCACTTAAGTCACTCTCCTCCCCCCCCATGTAAGTGAAGTAATCACAAATCTGTAAACATACATTACATATAGGTATTGATCTCTGTAACAAATTGCTAAGTTTCTGTATAATCTAAATCCTGTTGCTTTAAAACCTGCCCAAGGTTACCCAGCTGGCTTTCATGCCTAAGGCAGTAGACCAAACTATCTAAATAAAACATACAAACTAAAACAAATTGTATTTATGTGACCCTGAAATAAGTAAAAGATGGGTGTAAATCAACAGCTACTCTCAATACTCTGACACTAGCAAATAAACCCCATGCAAAGGGATCAAAGGCACACTACACAAATAACAATGGTGGAGACTGTCAGAAGTGCCAGAACCAGAATTCTGTATCTCCCTTGACATCCAAAGTAGTAAAAGAGGAGGAGGAGGAGGAAGAGGGATTACAATTCAGACAAAACTATGCACAACATATAATAGCTTTCTTTATTTGATCTTAGTAGCGCACATTAAGAGCTCCCTGCAGGAAGTTGGAAATAGTTTTTTTCTGTTATTTTCATGGGAATTTCAACTTACTTCTCCATCTCTTAACTTTTACTTAGGCTCCTTAATCAGCACATTGCTTGTGACTTCTGATACTGACACAGGGAATTTCAAATATACTGGTCCTTTTTCCATCTGAATGTGGTGCCTATATACTGTTAACTACTATAGAAAAAACGACAACAAAGTCTAGAAATACACATACAAAATTAATTAATTAATTAAATAAACAAACAAAACCATGTGCATTGCCTGCTCAGATTACATAGTCCTATTTTAAGAGTATTAATTACTCTTATAACTCGGCATATTACCAAAGGTAATTGCATCCTGGACATAGATTGTTTCAACTCCTACCCTCAAAACGACGCTATAGAGCACTGCAAACCAAGACAACTAG
>JANHFT010001972.1:149322-163700 GCA_032467955.1 Pseudoxenodon macrops | reverse complement strand
TAATGTGCTGAAGCTGACCAGACTAAGGACGCTAGCCAGATGAATACCTGGTAGGCAGATTCCCCCCCTATTTTCCTTCCCCAAAATTAAGGTGCGTCTTATATCCAGGTGTGTCTTATACTATGAAAAATACGGTAGCTCGTAATTAAGACCGTTGCAATTGTGTCTCAACTGAAAACTACTTGTATTATTATATGTAACTTGAATGATGAAAGAAAAATTCTACATACATACCTGTCATAGCATCTCGGTTTCTTACAGAAATTTGGTTTCGTTTTAGAAGTTCATATACCAGATGATCACACAGACCCTGAGCCTCACTTATATTATAATGATGCAGATGGCAATATAAAACAGCAAGATAGTATCGAGTTTGAAGAAATGGTATTCTCTTTCCTCCTATATTTAGAAAGAGAAATAATTGGACAAAAGCTAAATACATACATTCTAGTTGTATAAAAACAAACCCTATGCATATATGAGTGCAAATCTAACTCTCGGATCCATATTCATATGTGAAAATAGGAATACATGATGCAAATACAGTTATTATATTACAATACATTTCATTTGAATCATTTGAGTAAACAGTAATTTAAACAAGATTAACTGAATGATTTTTCAACTTTGGTTCTAATCAGCATTATTGCAAAGAGAAATCAACATCGGCAAACTCTTTTGAATCCCAGTTTATAACAATTAAGCTTAACTTTTAATAATTTTAATAATCTTATTTTTACTTCTGGCTTTTTCTTAGCTGCACCAAATGCTGTATTACTAGATTCTCTGTGCCTGCATATACCCAATAACAAAAGTGTGAGGCAGTTTTAGAAACCTCCCATTCAGATATGTACACATATTACCTTTATTTCTATTTCGTACAATCTTTCTCTCTCCCCATGTTTGCCCAGGCAATTCCAAACCCATTTAGGATAGGAATGCTATGGTGGAGCCCTACCTTTCTCTCCAAGCAACATAATTACTACTTTAAGAGACTATATAGGCAGAGTATGAAAGACAGATTAAAGAGAAAATGGTGTGGTAGGTTGACAAGCACAAAACTATTCTTTGGAAGAGGACACAAAACAATTGCTATGGTAATGATAGGAGAGTGAAAGGGAATTCTAAAGGGTGATAGCGTAGGGAGCATCACACGTTAAGGGACTTAAGGTCTACATGCTGTAAGATTATTAGCTGCAACTACACCATACTGACAATTTGTGTACTTTTATCTTGCCTCGCTATGCTGGATGCAGGCCAATTGTGGAACAGGAGCACGATGGAAGGGCCAGATTGAAACTTGAAATAAAAAGAAATACCAAAATATTAGCTAAGGAATACCCTTCAATAAAACAATAGCAGATGAATTGCATTGAAGGGTATTGAAGGAATTTGCTGACGCTCCGTTAAGCTCACACCTTAATATGCAGGTAGTCCTTGCTTGCTTAACGATGTTAATTGAAATTGGCAGCTCTTGTTGTCTTATTCCTTTTGTGCAATATCATCTTTTTAGATTATAAATATAAAGAACTGCATTGGTTTACCATCACTGAACTTATATATACTTCCAAGGTAAAGAGAAAGCTATAAAAGCTTTCAATTAGAGATGGACCACCTCTGCTCTTTTGTCCAATGTCAAATGCCCTTTGAAAGTCTTAAGAACAATCTTCCTTATAGACTGCTGCTTGGGATAGAAACAATCATCACAGAAAATGGGGAACATAAAATGAAAGAAAGGGTATCAGAGTTAGAAAGATCTAGTCACCTACTTTGGGCTTTGGTCCCATTCACTGCTTTCTTCAACTCTTACCTACCATGCCACTTCAAAGAGACTACAGGCAATGTCAGAAAGAAAAAAAAAGACCACCCATCTCTCTTCAAACAAGCACTTTTTGCAGGAAGGACTAACCTTAAAAATGGAACCACTGTCATACCTTTTGCTTTTGTTTCCCGAAAAGCTCTCTCCCAGGCCTCCACAGACTTTTTATACGATCCTATCAGAAACTCTTCCTCACCTTCAAAACAAATTGAAATCTAGCATTTAAACTAATCTTAATCCTCAGGCCAGTTTGCTTGTGATCAATAACCGTGAATTATTTTGTTCTTACATAGACGACACTGACACTTCTTAGAAAACAAATGATCAGTATGAACAAGTTCATGGTGGGTATTGTCAGGAATCTGTTTTGTTTCTCAAAATAGAATTTATGGGAACATTAACCCTTTATTGTGGATATCTCATCCCACTGAATGCAGACTTTAAGGTCAAATCAGCCCCTTAAACTGTGTCAGTCATTAGCCTCGCAGGTAGTGGGGGATCAATTTCATATTTACATGTATATATTTATGCAAGGTATATGAAGTGATGGTGGTTTCTTCAAGACACTAACCATTCACAGACTTGAGATTCACAAGCTGTTCCAAGCTTTCTCCTGAAGACTGTAAGATTGCCTGTATATGAATTGCAAGTGCTTTGGTTACTGGAATTTCCTGAGCAATTTGGATTTCGGTCACTGATTTGTTGAAGTTATTCACTTTTCTGCTTAGTTGTGCCCAATACCAAATCACATGTTTATACAAGTGTCGCCAGATTACAGTTAACCTAAGTTTAAAAAGAATTAAAATCACAAATTAAAGCAAGCTATTGACTAATCCTTACGTGTTCTATGCAGTAGAAGAAATCTTACACTAGTATTTCAAAGGGAAATTACCAGGAAATTCAGGGCTGCAAACCAGGCCCATAAATAATTATATATTATAATTATTATTATCAACAATCCAAAGTGTGGATTGTGTGAAGAAACAGTAGATCAGATATTCAGCTCATGCAGGATCACACAACCTGATTACGAACAATGACATAACAGTCAACAAAATTATTCGGTGGAACATCTGTAAAAAAATATCATGTGACACAAAGAAAAAATTGGTGGGAACACAAGAGATGAAAAAGTAGTTGAAAATGAGCAGGTTAAATATTGTGGGGATTTCCGAATACAGACTGGTAATGTCTTGGCTCATAACACACAGATTTAACTGTGGTTGGAAAAAAGAAAGTGTGATTAAGTGATGGGCAATACCAGGGAATATTGTAGTAGACAAAGAACTGGTGAAGATCATGAAGTATTAAGATCTGAAAATTGATGTTGAAAGATTATGGCATAAATTGGCTATGGTAGTCCCAATGGTTATCGGCTTACTGGGTCTCATACTAAAATCTATTATAGGTGTTAAGAGACCAGAAGGGGTACACAAACTCAAATGTTGCATTTTACTTGTCCAAGAATTCTTATTTAACAATATTTTATTCATGATTCAAGTTACACTATGGATTTAAACAGTAAAATATTTAAAGTAATAAATTTTATACAAGAAATACCTTTTTTCTTGATTCTCAGTTTGGTTTGCCATTGGAAGAGAACATGTTAGCATAGAATGTAATGCACAGTGCTTCTGGTGACTATTCCAATCCGTGCTTTGAAACAGAGGCATATCAATAGAATCTAGTTCCACTTTATTATTACCATTCAGATCTTGTAGAAGAACTTCATACTGTGGTATTTTTTTGGCATTTAAATAATGAATAACCATCTTCAGCAATGAGAAACCTCCCAAAAGATTAGTGGAGAAAAGGGAATCTTGTTGTTCTGCAAGGATCAGTTTCAAAGTCTGCATTGTGAATTTCATTAAATGCCCCAAAGTTTGTCTGTGTTGATGTTCCCAACTGAGGACAGTCAAAAATTGGTGGAAACAGTTTAAGACACATTGTATCCATGATTGATTCTTCACAGGATGATCTAATTCTTTCAGTTTGACATGCTGGAGAATGTTAAAAAAGTGTACAATGCAACGAATGTTAAAATTTAATAATATGTCTTTTTCTTTTATACTTCTTGAAGTGCCCACTCTCCAAGCAGCGATGAGATTCTTTTGAATATGGTTCAGTTCAAACAATAGGCCATCTTTTTTCCTGTCTGTTCCATCTATTGCATGAATTGTGTCAAACATCGATGCAAATTCCAGCTGGCCTTCATCACCTAAAGTGAAATCTGCTTTTTGGCTTCCCAAAATGTACGAATTACTTTGAAAAAAATTGTCATCACTGGATTCTTCATTGCATTCCTAGATTAAAAATGTTATACATCTGAAATATGCTTATTTTGTGACACATGTATCAGTAATAATTATAGATCCACTTATACAATATTTATTATACACACACACACACACACACAAAAAAATACACAGACAGACAGACAGACACACACATATATGAAAAAATGAGAAACACAATATTTCTCTAAGCACTGGTCTACAAACTGTTGCAAGTGAGCTATTTAAATCCTTTATGGCTTTATGGCCAGTTTGGCATATGAATGATTCAATATCTATTCAGCAAAATGTAAACAAATGCTTAACCAAGATAAAATGTTCAATATTTGTACAGGTTCTCTCTAAATTAAGATTAGGGATCCTATGTTACGTAAATAGCCTTCTGAGCACCAGGAAATAATGAAGAGGTTTTTAAAAGGAAAATTTATCCTTAAAAACAGAAAATCTCAAACATAAAATTCTACATTACTATCCTTCCGAACAAACAAAATGGCCTTTCTATATGACAATTATTCTAATTCACATTACATTATTAAATATTTTACTATGTATTCATCATGATTTAAAATGATTTAACATTAATCATTCAATATTGTAAAGCTATCGGAATACCTGGAATAGTGACACTTCTTCAATTAGTTCAGTGGCTCCCTCTTCTTCTTGTAAAAACTTTGGAGTGCCAGAGAAAGTAGAAAGCTGATTTTCATATTGTAAGAGGTTAGCTCTTAAAGAAGACAATGACTGCAGTGGCTGCTTTTTCCCCGCAGACTATGGAAGAGAACAATATAACTCTTTTACTGTTAGCATCATCTATTTTTTTAATACTCAATTTCTGAATGCAATAGTTGAAACAGATCCTGAAATTGGTGGCATAGTAGATCACAAAATATATTATTTACAGTATATGGTTTGGTCTTTCTGGATATCAACAACATAAAACACATATAGCATTAACCCTTGCAGAAATGTCAATATGGCCAGAAGAGTGAATAATCACAGCATTGCGAATGAAATTGAAAAGTATTTTAAAATATTATTTTCAAATATCTGGCTAAATAAAACAATTTTCCTATTGCTCTTAAAACAATAAAGGTTAGGACCAAATGAATCCCATCAAGAGCATATTTTGTAACTGCTGTGCTGCTACCAAAATGGCACACTGGATATTTACCATGGAAATATTAATTCTGGTTTAGCCGACAAAACCTATTGTAAATTATCCCTTCGCAGGTGTAAGAAAAATGGAATAGGTAATAATAACTCCTGCAGAATAAAAATAGATTCTGTACTCTTGTGATATTTATTTTAAAAAATATGAAAGAAATCACAGTCAATCCTTCACTTGACAGAGACACTGTAGTTTTTAGAAATTCTTATGAGATAAAAAGGCAGATTGATAATTTTTACCCTGTTATAATTCTCTTTCTATCTGAAGGACCATGCCATTTGGCATCTGGAAAATGCCTAATGGAATGGCAGTCATGAAGTATAGGCATAATCTATTTCTATGCTCAATAAAGTTTCAGTATCAGATCATATGAAATGACCTGTAAGGCTTTTTACCTGTTTCTGAAGAAGAAAAACAATTTGACTACATGATAGCAAGAATGAAATGAGTCTGAAACTTTAAGCAGGAGAATAAAGAGATGTCTAGAAGAGAGCAACAGGAGAGATTTTCAGCAGAAAAGAATACAGGTAATCCTTGACTTATGACTACAATTGAGTCTAAAATTGCTGTTGCTAAGCCAAACAGCTGTTAAGTGAGTTTTGTCCCATTTTATGACTTTTCTGGCCACAGTTATTAATAACTGCAGTTGTTAAGTTAGTAATACAGTTGTTAAGTGAATCTGGCTTCCACATTAACTTTGCTTGTCAGAAGGTCACAAAAGGGGATCACATGACCCTGCAACTGTTGTAAATATGAACCAGTTGCCAAGTATCTGAATTTTGATCATGTGACCATGGGGATGCTCCAACAATCCTTAAGTGAGAAAAACAGTCATGCCTGTTTTTTCAGTGTGTAGTAACTTCGGTCGGTCACTAAACGAATGGTTGTAAGTTGAGTACTACCTGTACTAAGTAGAAAAATTGATTCTAAGTAAAATACAGAAGAACACTGAGAATAACCTCAAGGCAAATATTAAGCAATTCCAATTCTTGGGAAAAGACTCATAACTCATAACTGGATGCCTCCTTAAAGAAACAAAAAAGTTATTGTAAGTAACAACTGTTTTGTGGCCATTTTAAGAAAGAACTTTATGGACCTTAATTGCAAACCAATATTATATGGTAACAAAAAATTAAGAAAGCAGTCGTACCTTGAATGCAATCAAATTGTGATGCAACTTTTCTAGTCGTTGGGCTGAATCAAGCAGCAACGACTTTGTATATGTAGAAGGTGAAAACTCACTGGAAAATTTAAGAACGGTAACCATGTATCCATCAGAGGCAATGAGATAAGGCCAACTCGAGTGACATGTGACAGAAAATCTCTGCCTCATGAAGTCTCCTTCAGAAACCGATGAATCATGAGAATTCAAGAAAGAATTCTGTGATCTAGCAGACAGAAGAATAAACCAACAAAATAAAAGATTAGCGTACAATATCATAATGTAAAATGTTTCTCTCACTTAAAAGATTTATCCACTCTCTCATATTACACTAAATCCCCACTCTGAATATGTTAAACTACACTTCTAGAAAACGAGAAGAGGTCCTTTAAGATGGAGTTAATCTTTCTTGCCAGTGCCATTTTCATTGATTGACAATAAAAGAATACGTGAAAAAAAATGAAATGTTTAAAATATGAATATGCCTTTGGCAAAGAAGAACGAGACCCCTTGCTTAATTCCCTCTGGATTATCATTCTTACGAACTTTTATTTTTATCTTTTGTTTTATTGGTTTTATTGTAATTTCTTTGATTGCTGTGAGCCTAGCCAGTCATTGAGAGTTGAGTGGCATACAAGTTTAACAAATTGTTATTATTAGAGAATATATGGAAGAAAAACATAACGTTCAGATTATATTTGTTAAAATGTTTTATTATCTCACCTGTGTGTTATTAATGGATGCAGAGGAATAAATTCTGCTGGTCCAAATTCCACAGAGCAGCCATAAGTAATTAAAGTCATCAATTCACCCAAGCATGTCATTATAATTAGAGATCCACGTTTTAACATGCAAACCAAAAACAGACTATCAGGAGTCCAGCTCATGTCAGAAATCCAGTAAGACCTTCAAACATACAACAAATAATACCTTCAGGAACATGCAAGTAAAATATCCACACTGGATTTCAAAATATCCCAAGGGGAAAAAAGCTGATTTCATACTGACCTTATTAATTTGGATGGAATTTTGGGATTCTTGCTACCACAACCTTTAAGACTCCCTGAAGTAGTAATAAAATTCTTAGTGCTCATAAACAGAATTTGAGTTGCCTGAGCAAGAAAAAGGAAAATAAGTTTTAATACGGACAAAACACCAGGGTAAAATTTAACAATTTATTAATGTCTCATGTGTCTTGTATCTTTTCTTAAATTGATTTTCCTTTTATAAATTATTTGTTGAACAAAAATGCTGATTCTGGACAAGATACAAAATTACTCCGTTCTTTGATTACATTGCAAGTATCTTTGCTGAATATAATTTTAAACTTTAAGATTTCAAGTAGGGGCATCAAACTCACATTGTCACGGCGATGTCACGTGACATATTGGAGCTCCCCCCCCTTGCTAAACTGGGTGTGGGCGTGGGCGGTGCGTGATGCAACCGGCCCATGGGCTGGGAGTTTGACTGCCCTGACTTAAAAACTCTTAAATTAATTAAAATCAATTAAATAAATTAAAGACTGCACCCCCATTCCCTTCCTGGAAAGCAGCAGCAGATTCTTTTAATAGGATAAAGTGTAGCAAGTAGAACTGAAGACTTTCCTTAAAAATGGGCAGACGTAGGGATGACTTACCAGTTCACAAGGGTTTCCTTTTTTATTCTATAGTCTTGCATGCCAGATAGGTTCTGTGATCATATATAAATGTAAGAAACTGAAGGCTGCCAAGAATTGAAAGTGGAAGGCAATTAAATTCTAGGCATCTTCTTCTACTGGGGTGATACTAATTCAAACTAATTTACAAAGCCAAATTTAATAAAGGGTACAATATTAATAAAGTCACTTTCTTAGTATGCTTTTAACATTGGTACCTGTAGATCCTTTTGATTGAGAGCAACTGCTAGCACAAGTCCATCATGTGAGAATGCAGTAAGCAAAGCACCTCTCGATTTCACCGATTCACAAGAGGGAGCCAAATTAAGCAGAGAGCATGTTTGTTGTGCCCAATGGATTTGACATGAAACAGAGCTACATGAAATGAAGAAAAAAGTGGATATCACAGGAAAAATGGAAAATAATTTTATTGATGTATAGAGTCAAGTTTTCCTTCTTGCTAAGCATGCGGAGGATGTTGTTGTTCGACACGGACTTCAAATAATTAAATCAGCCTACTTCACCCCCAATTTCTATTAACTACAGTTTCTGGAAAGTTAAACCTAGATTCTTTGTAATTAAAAGTGAAGTTAGTGAGCTGTGCAGTTGAAAAATAGTGAAAGAGATGCCACATTAGTCCAAGGCTTCACTTAAGTTCCTTTCTATCTCATCTATTAAATATTATGGTTTAGTGTAATATTCATCCTAGTTTTGTGGCAGTTGTTACCAACGTTTTAGGAAGGAAACACAAGATTATATATATTCCTAAAATATACATTCAGACGTCAAAAGGAAAAATATAATCTGTCTATCTATTTAATGTATTTTTCATTCAAAATGATATATTTATCACTTAGTCCCTGCTATACATGCATGATATAAACAGCAATATTTTCATTCATAAACCGATATGCATTTTATTAAATGTGATATAAACACCTGCATTTAAAAATGAGAACATTTATGTTTTACCTTGCATTGTTTAAACTGTTCTCCTGCCATTTGATCTTCAAAAATATCAGCATCAGTTGGTCCTCAGAATAAAATGCAAAAGAACCCAAGCAACAATCTCCCAATATCTGTCAATGAATCAACATTTTTTAATAACTCACTTGAAGTATCTATATATATCAATTATTTAAATTTATATATGATAATTATTCATATTTTACCAAGTGGTCAGCAAAATATTTTATACTTAATCATTCCTCTATTAATCCTTGGAAATTTTAACTGCAGTCACAATGAACTATCTTACACATGCAATATTATGATTAGGATCCTAAATTCTACTATGTTGTCTGGAAAAAGACATGCACAAAACACAGCAGAAAATGCAATATATTGCTATTGCAAGCAAACAGGCCAGTACAAATAGGAAACACCAAGATGTTGGGTATTACATATGTCCCAAGGAGGATCTCTAAAAAGTGTTGCCAAGATGGAAGACTCCCTATTCATAATTCCAGTCATTCAACGTTATTCCTGAACAATGTCAGGATTCAGCTTACCGTACATACAGATTGTCCTCAATTTATTACTGTAATTTAGCCTAGAATTATAGTTGTAAGTAGTGCCAAGCTGAGCATTACATTATCAGCCTGATATGACAACACTTTTTTGCAGCGATGGTTAAGTGTATGTGTGAGGCAGGTTTTAAGTGAACACAGCAATTGTTAAGCGAACCTACTGTTTGTAACGGGAATTTGTTTTTTGCTAAAAAAACAGGAAGTAAAAGCTGTTTTCTGGTAAAAAAAAAAAGTGTGGTAAATCAAGGTCACATGTCCATGGAATGCTACAAACAGCTGTGAATGTAGGGTGCTTGTTAAGCGCCCAAAATGTGATCATGTGACTAGGTTGATCAGCCACTGGAACTTTCAATCCAAATTGTAAGCATTTTTGGGATCTGTTATAACTTCAAACAGTTGCTAAGCTAGACATTAACGTAGGACTATCTGTGCTTTGTATAAGTCCATCCATGGATAAGCCCTCAAATTTTTTAACTGACCTACCATGAAAAATGTGTCACTCATGGATAAGTCAACCCATCTTTTTCATGATATTTTGGTGAAAAATCCAAGGGTGAGCTGATCTGTGGATGGGCTTATATATGTGGAAAATACCGATATTTTTAAGAAGTATTACTGTATATATTCACTAATAAGTTCATCCCTGAAATAAGCAAAACCTGATTTTTGGGAGTGTACCTAACATTTTCGGTTTATCTAGAAATCTGTATTTGAGGGTGGCATGTCTGGCTGCATAAGCATCATAATTCAGTCTCATTATGAGAAATACAGGCAACAGCTACAGATTCAATATTAAAACAAATATTTACTTAACATATTGATAGTCTCCAACAATAACCAAAATTACATGGCTGTTATAAGAATCACTATGTATTTTAAAAATACTTCATTGTCAATGAATAAGATGAGATGTATTTATATTTTACCTCATTTTCAATAAAATCAGCACTAACTACAGTTTCCTTCTCTTCGATGGCTGGTAACACAATTGAAGCTTCAGGAATAATTTGGGACCATTGCCCGATTGCACAAATTTGGGAAGGTGTTGCATTTGATTCTATACTTTCCCACAATAAGACACAGATATCTGGAGTAGCAAGAACTATTTTATTTCCTTTGCCGGAAACACGCAAGCATAACTTCAAGGAATGTTCTAGAAAATAATGCTGTGTTAGAATTATTCAGTTCTTCTAAATCTACTCAAAATATTTAGTTAATTTATGACAACAAAACATATGCTATCACAAACAAGTATAGTTTCTTATATGGAATCAGGTAGTAGAATAAAGAATTAAAACTAATATATACGTTTTATCATGGAGGCTTTTACTGCATTAATAAGCAATACACTTTGTGATAATAGTCTCAATTATAGATATTAATATGTCATTGGCATATAACAAATTAGGTACCGGTAGTAGTCTTGATATTTATGCATTTTATGTATTTATGTATTGTATTGTATAGTATAGTATGTATAGTATTTATGAAAATACTATAAGAAAAATGACAATTTTAAACTACAGTTCTAAATGTTTAAAAAAAACATGCTGAGATTTGTTTTTTTTAAAGATGAAAATGAAAAAAAGTAATATTTTTTGAAAATTGTATTAATTGAACAATCATACCTTGCACTGCTATAGCCACTTTTTTAGATTCCTCTATGGCTGGAACAGTTTTTATGATGTCTTGGTCCTTGTTCCAAAGAAAGAGCTCTCCTGTTTTAAGCATTCCTGCCAACCAAGCTCCTATGTGAAAAAGTTTAAATTGCATCATTTTAGAGTGTGATGCATATATACAGTATAAGCTTCACTCTTTTCAATGAGTTCACTTTTTCCTTCCAAGTTAAATGCATTCAACTACTGTGTTTCCCCGAAAATACAACATGTCCTGAAAATAAGGCCAAGCCTGATTTTTGGGATGGGCGTAAATATGTATTTATGACCAGAAAAAGGATTAACCAATTTACATCAGAAACAACTGAAGAACTGCTAATTTTCACTATTAGAAACTTTACATTATATAAAAACAGAAGTTCATGCACTCATGTAGAAAGAATTAATCGTGTAAGACTTTACCATTTCTTGAGGTTGATAATACAATAACATTCTTCAGAAAATTCTGTAATTGGGGAATCTTCTTTTTTGTTTTTCCAGAAAGCAGGTTAATTTCCTGTATGTTTTTGTCATCCAACAAGAAAACTGCCTCTTTTTCCTATTAAAATAATGGCAGTCTTTTATTTACATATTTTTTTCTTGCTAATGAATGTCTGGATGAATTCAAGAATTCTGCTAGCATTATAAGAAATAAAATATTATAAGACATAATACTTGATTCAGAAACTCTTTTCTTGATCCTTACACAAAGATAGATGTTCCTTGAAAACAAGACTTTTCTGCTGTTCAAGTAAATAATTTTTTTTCTGAGCAAAAAGATCTGATATGAAATTTTAATGACAATAACAGTAATAATTTAGATTTATAAGGTATCCAAATCAGAGATTCAATATACTTTACAATTAAAAACTCAATAAAAGCAAATCAAAACAAATAGGGGAGTATATAAAAAAACAATTTCAACCATCCCACATTCTTTATCACTGATTCAGTTATAAGACACCATAGCACAAAGCCAGGATTGATCTTTTTTTTAAAATTTTAAATTAGCAGATACCAACATATACATATACTAAACAACAGATACTAAAACACAGTGAATAAAAAAAAAGATTTTCAAGCATCATGAATATGAATAAATGTAAAAGTAATACGTGATTAGTATTGGATATTAAAATATCTTGAAAAATATAACTTTTAAAAATCAAATAAATTGCAATAACAGTGTAGTCAGTGTAATAAAATCTGATATTGAAATGAAAAATTCAAGAACTTTATCTTTAATTAATAAAACAAAAGATAGGAATCCTTTATGTTAAGAAAAATCCAAACTTTTGGATTTTCAGCTCTTTTCTAAAGCAAAGTAGATATTTTAAACTTCAATGATGCATTTTTCAACTGCTCAGAGAGTTTTTATTGTAATTTCTAATGATCTATAGATTGTTTATTGCTATATTACTTAGAATCTCACAATGACCTGAAGTTAATAAGATTTAAATTTTGGAGGAATGCACCTTTAATGTACAATATATTAAGAAAATTATAATTACCTCTCCCAGCCAGGTGATTCGAGGCCATGGCTTCTTCTGTTTGATAGATGTAGAGGCTAGTACCTCTAATTTGATTTTCATGATTATTAAAACATATGAGAATCCATAAAATTTATCAAAGTTTACATTGCTTTTAAATGGTTCCTTAATGAAAATTCAACGGCATATCTGCAAAACAATTTAAAGTCCTTAACTATTGAAATAATTAAACCAGAGATATAATTTCTGTGTGTTCATATATTATAATTATTTCAAAATAACATTCTATTCCAGATACCAAAAGGCATGTGAAATAGGCTTTAAGATAGCATCTCAATTCAAAACACCAGCAATCAGGTTCAATGTACTGTCTCAATTTGTATAATTGAATATCTCTACTGTGAGTCATCCAGCTAGACCAGGGGTGTCAAACTGGCGGCCTGCGGGCCGGATGCGTTACATGCAGTCTACGCCCATCCCAGCTTCACAAATGGGAAAAATGTCGCAAAACGTCACATGACGGCAATGTGACATCGTGAGTTTGACCTGAACTAGACCTTTTGCTTCATTGGAAAGTGATGGGCACCTGAGCATGCACAGAACAGTTTTGCCATCTGGATAAAAGCAGAGCGGCTGCTCAGAACTGCTGCTTTAAAGGGTACATGCTCGAAGATTTCTCAAAGCCAAGCAGTCTTTTGAATAACTGCATAGGCCTAGGGATCACTGATTCATGAGGATGATAGGATGAATTAATGATAGCCTTCTTATGCAAAACTTGACAGGTCCCAGATCATATATTATATGAATGAAACCGTGCACAAGATAAAGGTATACAAATCTCCCTTCATTCAACTTCACTGGATGATCCCAAATTCTAGTGTTAGTGATAAGAAAAGAAAAACACTATCTACATCAAGCATACATTTATAAACATGTACTCCTTTCGCTTTACTTTCCATTTTTCCAAGTTAAAAGGCCTAAACTTCATAATCATCCCTCAGTCATTGTTGCCAAAGTTTGCATTTTGTTCAGTTTTTCTGGCATAAGATAATCCAAGCATGATCACACTGAAGGCTTATAGATAGATATATCGGTAGTATCTCTTTTGGTTCTTCTTCAATTGCCTCCAACATAAATTTTATATTTTTAAGAGCTGTACCCTATTCTTCATCAAATTGCCCATTACAATCCTAAGATCTTTCTCATCACTCGGTATCTATTCAGATATGTATATTTATCAGTATACATGTGAACACAAACTTGTGAAATTCAATGCCAAAGGATGCTTATGGATTTAGAAAGTTTTAAAGGGAAATGTTCATGGAGGTTTTTAGAGCAGTGTGACACCTGAGTTACTTCACAATATATATTAATAAAGGTAAATGTTCTACTCGCACATACGTGCTAATCATTCCCGACTCTAGGGGGCAATGTTCATCTCTGTTACTAAACTGAGGAGCCAGTGCTGTCCGATGACAATTCCCTGGTCATGTGGCCTGGCATGACTAATCGCTGAAGGCGCACAGAAGGTTGTTACCTTCCCACCAAGGTGGTCCCTATTTTTCTACTTGCATTTTTACATGCTTTCAAACTGCTAGGTTGGCAGA
>JANHFT010001972.1:137405-149222 GCA_032467955.1 Pseudoxenodon macrops | reverse complement strand
TATTACTGGCTGTGCACCGCCCTGAGTCTTTCGAGAGAAGGGCGGTATATAAATTTAATAAATAAATAAATAAATAGAAGACCTCCAAAGTCCCTTCCAGCTCTGCTTGAACCTTTTCTGCTGACCTCTGGGCTTTGGAACAGCTTGCTGCTGGAGGTGAGATCTGAGTCACCCTCCTAGCCTTCCAGAAGGGCCTTAAACCTTGCTCAGCTGGTTGGCTTGGGACCCTGATGAGGGTGCTCCATAGTGGAGGTGGCTGGGGGAGTAATAGAGAAGATTCCACCTCCATACCATTATGGTCTTGGTTTGTAGTTTTTTAACTGGTTCTTGTTAATTTTAATGTCTTTGTTTGATTTTTCTGTATTGTAAGCTGCCCGGAAACACAGTGAGATGGGTGGCATATAAACAATGAAGTATAGTGTTAAAGAATGTTGCTTGAGTAAAAATTATGAATGGCTTGTTTGTTCCCCAGTATTAAATCCTGCTGACATGACCATTGTCAAAATTTCTCATAGTACAGGCAAATAGCAATTCCTTTTAAAAGTAAGAGAGGTAGTACACACCGTAGAAACAGAATTTCTGTCTGGGGCATGATGAATTTTAAAATGAAGGGCAGTTAATCATTTCCATTACCTAAACTACCAGCTGGGATTCTATGGAATAATGAAGTCTTATGGTCAAGCACATTGTATAGATTTACAAAAAAACAATTTTACAAATAAGTTTAATCGCCAGAACACAATTATACAATGCATCTTAATCCAAAGCATATAAAACAGTTTCACTGTTAGAAAAATTTGGCAGTAGTAAAAAAAAAAAAAGAACACAAAACAATGTTATTTATACATTCTATTCCATGTGACATTCATTTAAGATACACTAGAAAACTGATCAGTAGGAAGTTGATTCTCTTCAGTCTTATCAGCATTTTTGCCTTTTCAAGTTCCAGTACATTAACAGCTGGTTCACCCCAACAAGCAGACATGGATCACTGGACTTAGTGAAGACGTTCTAATTTTGCTTGCAGAGATTTAAAGCTCCCTGTAATGGTCTGTACAGCTAGTGTTGGACTTATAGACTGCAGTTCAACAAGGTAACGGCTAACAGCATCTAAGCAGATATTTGTGAATCGCCGTCTAAAGAGAAAGAAAACAGATGGATCTTGTTATTAGCATATTCCTTTCCATACAATTGCTATACAGTGACTTAAAAAGTCTTGAAACTTATATTCATTAAGTTAGTGGGTGGAAGCAAAATCAAAATAAACAGACCTATTAACCCAACATTCATTCTGGGAAACTGGGTGAAGAGGGAGGCATTCAAGAGGCACCAAAATTTACAATCACACATTTCAGGTGGGGAAATTCCATAATGAAGGGACCACCTCTAAGGAGGCTTGCCTGAAAATAATGCCAAGTTGGCACAAATAATTGCAAGGGCAGTAATCCCTAATGATCTACCAGACTCATCAGAACATCACGATCCTTGAAGTTATGACTAATGCAGCATCCCAGAGTCACATGATCAAAATCCAGGCACTTGCAATTGGTATGTATTTACGAGGGTTGCAGCATCCCAGGGTCATGTGATTGCCATTTGCAACCTTCCCAGCCAGCTTCCAATAAGAAAGTCAATGGGGGAAGCTGGATTTGCTTAATGACCTTGTGATTCACTTAACAACTGCAGTAATTCACTTAACCATGGCAAAAAAGAGGTTGTATAATTGGGTGCACTTCACTTATTAGTTTGCTTAGCAACAGAAATTTTGGCCCCAACTGTGGTCATAAGTCAAGGACTACCTGTATAGATATTTGTCCTTTTTTTTTGCCAGATTATTCTACTCTTGGGCTGATGACATACATTTTTCAGGTATGAAAATTAAGTTGGTTAAAAAAAAAGAAACTTTTCTGGAATAGGAAGGTGAAATACTACTAGGTACTGGTTTGTCATCCTGTCACATGTCTTTTCTGTAAAATGTGTTATTTCAGAAGAGATTGTTTTAAGACTTAAAAAATGGCTTAAAAATATGTAAGTCATTATAGGCCTGAAAATACTCAACATATTGTTAAAAAGCTTGACTGAAGTTTTTTTCTTATTTAATTTTAATATGTTTAAACAAAACTGTACGTATTGTTAACATCATCATTCAGCATGTGCTATATTATTAAAACTTCATCTCACTTCCAGTGTATATAAACTTTAAAATACCTTTCAAAAGTAGCTACTTTGTTAGGATCTTGCACATATCCTGATAGCAGTACATGTATGCACTCCAAAAGATGTAACGGTTTCTTCATTTTGCTCCAGTAGGGATCCTATAAAAACAAAAATATGGAAATATATTCACGTACTAACACACATAGATGTGTATATACAAAAATAAAGACTCATCGGCTTGTACATGTGTTCACTGACCAGTTGACAGTTTAGAGACTGCTGGTTCTCCATTGCTACCAAAACAGTGGACTAAACTGTGACAAAGACCAGCAGCCATTGCTGCTCAGAAATCTACACAGATATTTTATTTGTTTAATTGTCAATTTATATAGATGCTCATCTCAAAGGTGACTATGGGCAGTATAGAATAAAACCCACTATTAAAACATACTACAAAACTACTTGACATGCCTGTTGAATCCTTGGGAGCTGAGCTCAAGATAAACTTTCTATTTTCATTGCTGCTGGTTTTTTGTTTTTTTTTAGCAAGAAGCCAGTTGCTCTAATAAGATTCACCCTCCCCTGCCAATAATCCTGTTTTTGATGGTGGGTAAACAGTGCTCTTGCCTGCACTAGCACTGTTGAAAATGTGTTAAACCCCACTCTGCCCAGTGGTCCTTTAAAAGTTCTGCCATTCCAAAAATTCAATCTATCGGGTTTTTTTGGAACTAGGAAAACCAGGCAAATCCTTTTTAGCCCTAAGGCCTCATTTTCACCTAAAGAGGAAAAATATAGCACATCTTTCTTTTTTATACATAATTCTAACTTTGATAGGTGGCCGAAAATACATTCATAGTTTGGAAACTTAATGATCTGTAACTATAATCACCAAAAATCTTCCTAACTGAGCATCTCATAGTACTGCATCTAAACAGAAGTATTCTCATCCCATGAATTGTTATAATACAGATCATAAATTAAACTGAAAACTAGGTTGCGAACTCTCATACCCGTGCTTTAAAGAGCTGGTCGTATACTTCAAGAAGCCGTGGTAGTGGGACACCGATTTCTTGCATTGTGTAAGTTACAAATCCCACATCCCAGTTCAAAGAACAAACTTGCTGTTCTAGATATTGTACTAAGAAATCTGAGGAAAAAATACAACGCAATAAAACATCAAATTCTTGCATAAAGTTATGGCAATGATGCTCTTTCTTTTTTCAATTTTTTTCATCTATGGAACCAGAGAACTACTATCTTGACTAGTATAAAAATAAAGGTGTTTAGAAAAATCAAGAAATGGTCTCATAAAGGCCTCATTAACCTGCAGTTATATTAACAGTATAAGATTACTGAATCCAAAAGAGGATATCTCAGTTTTTCCTCTTCTTAGCAACCACATCAATATTGATAGGTCCCATGATAACTTGAAACATATTTAGTTACGAAGTTGGCCACAATTTACCAGTTTTTAATCCCCCCCCAATTTTGCTATTTATCAAGGTAATGGCAACTAACAAGGCAAAAGGTAAAATGTAAGCCTTTAAAACATTTGCTTGGATACAGTTCCGGAATCAGGTGGCTTCTATCATTTTCTTTTCCCACTTCTGCTCTGCCTCTTGGTTTTAAATGACAAGCAAAATGCTGAAGCCTACAAACAGTATTTCTGGATTCTACCATTTGAAAATTTTGAAATAAGTATTTGGCACAGATTCAAGAAAAACAAGCAGTAGGACTTTTAAATTTTTTTATTTCAACTTCCTTCTTGACAAGTCTATATTATTCAATACCTAAAATTGACTTATATACCTAAAGGGAAATAGCGCGGTGTTCCAGCATAAATTTTCCCAAGCGATACCATCTTCAGACTAAGAGCCTGCATCCTATCAGGGGCACTCATTGCAATACTGTCACTCAGTGCTGAAAGAAAAAGGGAAATCTATTACATATATTCTCTCAAACTTCAACTCAATACAATTAGTTACAATAAACTGATGTCCAGGTGAGGAAAATTCGATGTCTCCCAATGAGTAGTGATTATACCATGGCAATGATTGATGGCAAGCTCCATTCAATGGAGCTTCTCCAAACAAGGAGAGATAGCCCATTTGTACTCCAATTGGTAAAAACTAGGTAACGTAGGCAACTAGTTTGGTTAATGAAATGTCTCCAAGAAAAGAACCAAACTCTAGAGAACACCAAGGACTTTTGTTTCAACCATGACATACAACTATTCTCCTTTACTGATTGAACTTTTGCTAACAGCCCTGAAAAATTGAGTAAATAAAATAACATTTTCATGTGAATGGAGATTGTTTATTCTATGAAGAAATGCAATCTAGGTGGAAAGCTGAAAATAAACTTGAGAAATTTATGAACGAACACTAGAAAAGGACTAAATCTCCAGGGAGAGGGGGGAAAGAGTGAAATTTGCAGGATGACAGATAAAGGCATGACATTTCAAAGGACCTTTGAAACTGGGAGATGGCAATTATTGACAGCAGTGGAAGAGAAAATCTCAAACAGGTAGGAATATTGGAAAATGAAGAAACTGTTGTCAAAAGACAGAAATGATTGTTAAAAGTGGAAATATAAATGAAAAATCAAGAAATGAAAAAAGAACCTGACAAAAACTTATTCTACTTACAAAAGACTTACCTTTTTCAATTATTTCTTGCCAAAGAGTTTGCACTAAGATAGGATCTGAATGTCCAGCACAATGTATAATGGCCAATTTACACTCAGAGAGTTTGAATGGATCTGCAAATTCCCCATAGAGCTAAACATTTAAAAAGGCAAAATAACAACAATTTGGTCACTTGTAAGAAATGGAAAACATTATTTTACATTAATTAAGTAATGAAAATACTAAATATCGTATCTTCACCTGAAATAGCCAATAAGACAGACAGACAGACAGACAGACAGTAAGCCAGCTTCAGTTTTCAAAGTATGAATAGGAAAAACAAATTATTTAAGGTGTCAATTTATATATTCCAACAAACAAGTTATTTAGAATTGGAACCTAGAATGGTGAAGTTCAGATACCTTGCTAATTTCCATCAACTCAGAATCCAACTGGGAAACTGCATCTTGCACTGAAGAATGATGAGAACACTGATGTTGTAAGGCTTCTTGTATTTGAAACTGTATCCTGGCAACCTGATTAAAAATACAAGAAAATTTAAATGAAAAGTTTAAGGACCAACTTTTTATAATTACTTTGTTTATAATAATTCTGTATTTGAATCACTCCCTTTTGCTCACTTAAAAAAAATACTTTATACTATTTAAACAAATTACTGTTACAGTAATTTTACTGTTCTGCATCATTTTGATTTTCACATAGAAGGCAATACAAAAAGCACAATAAGCAAATAAAATCCTATCATTTTAATTTGTTGTTTTTAATAAATGAAAGTAATCACAGATGAAAAGTATTGATTAAAAATTGTTTTCATTTTTAATTACAACAATATGAAAAAAAATTACGTGTCTCCTTCGAGCAACACTGGCGTTGTATGGGTATAATATTGTGTATATACGTACAATGACAATAAAGTAATCTTAATCAATGTCATGCAAACCAGCTTTTACTTACTTCCATTTTCTCTTCCAATTCATGTAAAAACTCCCCATCTGCAGCTATTGGTGATATCGCTGTTGAGCTCTTAGCACTCAAGATGGCGCGGGCAATATATTCAAGGCGCTGCTGAAGCGAAATCTCAGTGCTATTAAATAATAAAACCATGTAATTAGTAATCCATAGAATAATAATAATGCAATCATAACTGAAGTCTTGAAAGAAAGAAAAAAGATATATTACCTGTGCATGTCTGCCAATTTTGCAAGGACCCGGGCTGCATTACTAAAACTTCTATTTTTCTCAAAAAATCTCCATAGCAAATCCATATAGCGAACTTTGTTTTGATCAATTTTGGCCATGCGTGCCAGATATGGCTCCAGGAAGGGAGAGTTTACCTAGAGAAATGAAGGGAGGAATCTCATCGATTTGCCATTGCTGCATTTAATCTGTTATTTTTCTGAAACTGAAGCAGAAACTATATTTATGGGTGCTCATCAAGCTATTCTGTGATCTTACCTGCAGCAATTTATCTGATAAATCAGCTTGAATCAACCAGCCATAAAGGGCAATACTAAAGAGTTCATCCGTGGAACGTTGGGCCAGTTTAAGCATTTGTTCAAACTAGAATCAGGAAGACAGATACAATTTTAAAGTTATTTGTGAGATTTGCAAGAATGTAAAGCATGCCTTCACTTCTAGAATAATTAAAAAAGACCCTTAATAGCATATATTAAAGTATTAAATACCGTGTTTCCCCGA
Source organism: Pseudoxenodon macrops (assembly GCA_032467955.1). Classification (NCBI taxonomy): domain Eukaryota; kingdom Metazoa; phylum Chordata; class Lepidosauria; order Squamata; family Pseudoxenodontidae; genus Pseudoxenodon; species Pseudoxenodon macrops. The sequence goes on along the minus strand of JANHFT010001972.1, from coordinate 142,720 downwards.
AAATAAGACCCTGTCTTATATTTTTTTTGAACCCCGAAATAAACGCTTGACCTTATTTTTGGGGAGGTCTTATTATTTTGGGACGCGTGGAGCATCTTACCTGATTTCCAGCTCTGTCTCCCTAACCCTAACCAGAGGAAATAGCAGGGACCAGCTGCGCATGCGTTTAAATACTTTCGGGGTAGGTCTTATTTTCTGGGAAACACGGTATTGAATGCTACAGTATTTACTTAATTCGGAATATTTCTATACTCCAATTAATCTATGAAAATATTGTATGCAAGAAGTTCCGGTATTATGCTTTAATAAGGAAAATAAATAGATTAAAAAAAATGATCCAAGAAATCCCATTTAACCCTAAGGAACTGCTCAGTATACGACTTGAGTAGCACTTACATGATGTCCCGCTTCCTCATTGCTCAGCATGTTGGGATCGGAGGACAAAACAGGAGGACCCGGTTTCTTGGGCACACTGGGAGACTGAGGGGCAGCTTTGCTTTGATTAACCAGCTCCTGAAGGGTGTCCGTGATGCATTTGTAACAATTTAACCTGTAAAAAGTTGTCAAGTGGAGAGCTCATGAGGGGGGGGGGGGGAAGCCAATGTACATAAATGTCTTCAAGTTTTATCACTTTAAAATCACACATATTGCAGGTGACATGTTACTTGAGCATAAGATGAGCAGAGACTGGAATGTTTATACATTTTCTACAATACAAATTTTAAAAAATACTCAATAAATTCAGTAAAGAACTTACAACCTCAACTTACAACCATTTCTTTAACGATCACTCGAAGTTACAACAGAACTGGAAAAAAAGTGACTTGTGAATAGTCCTCACACTTACTGCATCTCTACAATCATATGATCAAATCTGGGCATTTGACATGTATTTATGATGGGTGCGAGCATCCTGAGGTCATGTTAATTGCCATGTGTGACTTTCCCAACCAGCGTCTGACAAGCAAAGTCAGTGGGGGAGAAGCTGAATATGCATAACTACATGATTCACTTAACAACTGTAGTGATTTGCTTAACAACCATCTCAACAAAAAAAAGTTGTAAAATTGGGTGTGGCTCAGTTTACAACGGCCTTGCAGAGCAAGTAACATTCTGGTCCCAATTGTGGTCGTTAAGCTGCATGTAACCTGTATGTGATGACAACATATCCTTGGGAGTGATATCTTGGTCTACAGTAATTTAAAGTTTCTCCCATAGATTAGAATTCCCAGCTCCTGATACCTATAATATTTTGCTGAAAGTATTTTGTTGGGGGAAAAAAATCCCTTCTATTTTCCAAAATACTCACCTCTCCTGGAAAGCCTGCCAGCCAGTAACATCCTCTTCTGGCTCATGGTTTTTATAATAATGAAGTCCAAGGCCCTGTGGATCCTTTTTCTCTGCAGCCGTCAGAGAAAGTTCTACCACACCCTCATAGAAACGCACTTAAAATTAAAAAGAGAGGGAGGAAATGATATTAGGCAAAATGCCTCACAACTTTAAAACTAATTGAACTATTTGTTTCTCTGCTGTTGTTTTAAACTCTTGTTAGTTGAGTAAATCTGTTTCCGTACTGACACATTTTAGAATAGAATAACAGAGTCAGAAGGGACCTTGGAGGTCTTCTAGTCCAACCCCTTCCTTAGGCAGGAAACCCTACACCACTTCCGATAAATGGTTATCTAACATCTTCTTTAAAAACTTCCAGGGTTTTATTACTCTTGCAACAGCTGAAATGAAAAGATGTTGATGTGGAAGCTTTTCAGCAAATAACTGCATCTTACCTTGCCTATATTGTACACAGACGTTGGCAAGATCCACCTGAGTGCTAATTTTTTGGTATTCTTTCAATGACTCTCTTAACATTTTATCTTTTTCTGACTTGTTCTGAACTTGTCTGGACCTTTGCAGGAGTTCATTGGCCTGGAATAACATAAGCAGACATCAATTTTTTTCATTCTGTATCTGTCTTCGAACCACTTGCCTGAAACTCAATTTTTCACCACAGGAAATTATTGAGAGAAAATTATGGTCGTATTCTGTAAGATTTAAAACAAAAATCAAATGGAGATTTAAACATTCTTTTAAATTTCACAAGTATCTGTTTTGAGTCGTATTTGTCATACAAATGTTAAATTTCATTTTTGACGAGTAGAAGGATGTTCTTTTGTGTTTGTGGTGTGTGTGTGTGTGTGAGAGAGAGAGAGTGAGAGGTATTGCGCATAGTATCTTAGCTGTTCCTCACACACTTTACTCTTCTGGACAGAGAGCTCTGATGTTGCTGGGGTCTGTCAGAGTCACTCTCTCGGCTTAGAAGTCACAGGCCCTATGGCTTGTCATACCGCTACTAGGATCACTTTCAGCTTTACTTTCCAATCATCTCTAGTTTTACTTCAGGCCCTATTTATTCCAGGTTCTTTTGTCTCATGAGCAAAAGAACCTGGAATAAATAAATGTCTGAATAAATATATAGTATTCTACATAGTTCATAAAATTTTTATAATATAATTATTTATAATAATAATAAAAAGAAATTAAGAATTAAAAAGGAAAAGGAGGGGGAAGAGGACAAAATTTTGAAAGTATCAAAGAAATGCAATGTTATGAAGCAATACTTGCTACCTAATCCTCATTGTAGTTGACGCAAAATTTGGCTACATTATGGGCAATTGTGTCACGTACCAGTAATATTCTCTCCTTGAGAATTCCTTTTTGAGAGGCCAAATTAGTACATGGTGTAAGTTTTGGGTAGAATTTACAATACAATAGAACATCCTATATGTCCTCTGTGGTGTCATTTGTGGAAGGCATTTTTGGGGATATACCATCAGTGACTGAATCTAGCCAGTCAATGCTTGGCAATGTCTATTCTTGATTAAGGATTTGCAATAATCAGCTGGATTGGTGGTAAAAGACAATCTCCAAGAGTTATGCTGCCTTGATGCTAAAATAATATCTTGTCATCCTAATCTAAAATCTTTTCTTTCAGTGACCTTTTGGCCCAACTTCCATCCTTTGTTTTGCCTCATTAGAGAAGCCAAGGGCCTATTGTTTTCTGACACATACTAATGAATATCTATACAATCTTGTGATTAGAAAATATGTCTTAAAATTCAATTATTTCTAATCGACTGTCGCTGAATGCATTTTATGAAAAAAACAAGTCATTTTTGTAGTACTTTGTATTAAAAAATGAATAAAATTCAGCCTTATGCATATCCCATTCAGTAATAAATTCCGTATTAATCTGGATCAGGTGGCACCTTAACTATAGCTAGTTTAAATAAACTAGCTTGCTCTCAAATACCTTAGAACAGATGGCATCATCTGTGCTGTAGAGTAGTGGACAAATGTCTTGTAAATGTAAACTGATGCCATCCACAGCAGCATGGTCTCTGATGTAGCAGTTGATAAGGGAAGCAATGACGGCTCCAGTTAGTTCTTTATCTCTAATGACAAGGTCTCGGAAAGTAGTAATCTTCAGGTGTTCTTGAAACTCCTTTAAAAAAAAAAGCATAGCCACATTTCTGCTACACCCCAAATAGTTTGACATACCTTAAACAGATATCCTAAGGTATTTATGAAAAACTATTTAAGGAAGATGATTCGCAGCACATAGCATCTTGTCCTTAGATACGTACATATTTAAAATTGGTTAAATTATGCTAGCAGAAAAAAATGACATAGCCTGTTAACCATCCTCTTATATTTGTGTTCTGATTAAAATTAGATATTTATATTATACTTTAAAATACATTCTGAAAACGTATCTAGATTTTTAAGATGGCTTTGTGCTACCCCAGTATCAAAAACTACATAAAAAGAAATGTTGTTACCTACCTTTGGTAGCTCACCCACAATAATATTGAACTGATGTTCACAAAGAAGTTTCCACAGGGCCAGTGCTTGGCAGGTTTTTCGCACCAGCTGTTGGATGCTTTGTAGGGAAGCTTTCTCAGATAACTGTGCTTCTGCTGTAAAATGAAAACATGGATTGCTGGTTTTTTTTTTGTTTTCTTGTTGTTTAATCCTTTTCAAGAAACCAACAAAGAATATATGGCTGTGTGGCTCTCCAAACTCGTTCAGTTTGGACAGCCTTTTGCTTAAGGGACATTGTCCATCATTTCAGGCAGTGTTTCGCAACCTCAGAAACGTTAAAAAATGTGTGGACTTCATCTTCCAGAATTCCCTAGCCAACATGACTGGCTAAGAAATTCTGGAAGGTTAAGTCCACACATTTTAAAAGTTGCTGAGGGTGAGCAGCCTTGAGGGAAATTTATTTAGTTTAGGTCATTTATGTAGTAAAGATAAAGGTTCCCCTCACACATATGTGCTAGTCGTTCCCGACTCTAGGGGGCAGTGCATCTCTGCTTCAAAGCCAAAGAGCCAGCGCTGTCGGATGACAATTCTGTGGTCATGTGGCCAGCATGACTAATCACTGAAGGGGCACGGAATGCTGTTACTTTCCCACCAAGGTTGTCCCTATTTTTCTACTTGCATTTTACATGCTTTCAAATTGCTAGGTTGGCAGAAGCTGGGACAAGTAACGGGAGCTCACTCCGTTATGCGGCGCTAGGGATTCGAACTGCCAAACAGCTGACCTTTCTGATCGACAAGCTCAGCGTCTTAGCCACTGCGTCCCTATTTATGTATTAATGCAATGCAATAAACTTCAACTTAAAACACAATTTTTTTCTTATATGTTTGGAATACACACACACACACACACACACACACACAAATATATATTACAATTAAAATTTAAAAACATTTTAAAACAATAAAAAGCATTAAAACAGTTAAAAAAAACTTTAAAATGTCTAATTTGAAGTACATATAAAAGCAAGGTGTCTGGCCAGTCAAGAGGAGGGGCCCTTGGTGTCCAATCCTCAGGAGCATATCCAGGTTTTTAGAGCTTTATGAAAGGCTAACAAGGTTGGGGCCATTCTAATCTCCTAAGGAGGATGTTCCACAGAGCAGGGGCCGCTGTGGAAAAAGCTCGCCTTCTAGTCCCTGCCAGCCAAGATTCCTTGCCTGATGGGATCTGCAGGTAATGCCCATTCTATTTGGCCAGGTTGGACAGGTAGAGACTCTGGAAAAAAGGCAATTCTTCAAGCCCTAAGCCATGTAGGGGTTTGAATTGCACCCAAAACACAGTAGTAACCAGTGCAGCTCACACACGAGAGGTGTTATGTGTGCCTTATATCTGCTGATATGTTGACTTCACTGACCATAATGAGCTCAATCTCTTTTGGAAAAGATTACCGTATTTTTCGGAGTATAAGACGCATCTGATTTTTGGGGGAGGAAAATAG
>JANHFT010001972.1:117238-129125 GCA_032467955.1 Pseudoxenodon macrops | reverse complement strand
CCCAGGTTGATTGGGAAAACAAGACTACTTTACAGTTGTGTTTGCTATGCTTCAAGCTATAATAAGGCTTATAAATGATAAAGAGAGGGTGTGAAGTCTTACATGTGACAACAACAAGAAGAAAGCCTCTGTGTGCAGGTAAATTTCTTGTTTTGAGGGCTTTTTCTCTCTTGTACCTAAGCATGGTACAAAATACCATGGTAAGATTATCTTAGGAGGGTGGGTAGGGGGGAGAAATTGTCCTGATTCCGTGCAGTTGCTTTCATCTCATCCCTAATCCTTGAGTGAGACAACAGGTTTTCCCTCAGAATCTGACAGCATCAAGCAGGCCGCAAGATCGGCAGAGTAAGGCTTTGCTACCTATTACATTGGAGACAAAGCCACGTCGGTAGCAAGTAGGATTGGTGGCTTTTGAGATGGGCAGGCCCTTTCTTCTATATTATGCTGGCTGTGGAATTCTGGGAACTGAAGTCCACAGGTCTTTTAAGTTGCCAAGCTTGAGAAATACTGTGCTTCACCCTAGAAAGCTATTTGTAACCCTAGAAACCTCAATCAATGTAAATGCTTTGATTCTGGCCGTTACTAGTTTAGCACAAGGCTGAAATACTGGAATAAAGATGGCCCCCTGTTAAATGGAAAATGCCTTGGTCTCTTTTTTCTTTTTTCCTTGTGCTTTGTCCACATTCCTTCATATTTCTTACTTACAGACAACAATGTGTAGCACTTTTGGCCTGGTTGGCCCGACAGCAAAAGGATGACGACGGACAACTGGACAGCAACTGCTTGGATTCACACATCTGATGTATAGTTTAATTTAGTGTACTAAGTTTTTTGTCTGATGTGTATGTATATTAACCCTTAGGGTGTGGCTGCAGAATTATTATTTATCCCTTTTATTATTTTTACTTCCCTCTTTTATTGGTTGTACACTTTACTATTATTACCGTATATTCTATTGTGTTGCAAATACATTGAGTGCTTCTGTACTGGACATAAATTCCTTACGTGTCTAACTACACTTGGCCATATAAATTTTTTTTAAAAAAGTTTTAGAATAATTGGTTGACTGCATAATCTGAGGCAGCGGTAGAAATTTAGGAAAGGGGGATTGTCCGGCTCCCAAGTACACCCAGTATTTTCTCCCCCAAATATAAAAATAGTACATAACATGTAACTAGTGGTAGACAAATAAGATGACCCTGCACCTTAAAGCTGCTTACCGCTTTAGCAAAATACAAGGCCTGGGAATTGTGATAGCCAATAGTACTTGCAGGTATGTATATTTGGAAAAATGTACCAGGTGTGCCACTTGTACATCAGCATGCACAAAATAAGGGTTGGATTTGCAAATTATTTTTGGAACCAATTGTTGCCTAAATTAGATAACTCTCCTGGCTAAGACAGAATTGGGTATAAGTGGGGGTAGGGTGGGATGGTCAAGAAGCAATACAGAGTTGACACACATAATCCACACTGCTCAATATGTCCTATTACTGATGCAGTGACTTGATTGGCAGATGTTTTTGCCATCAGCTATTGACGTGCAAAAGAGGGAGGATAGCAAAGCTGGAAGATTGAGGTAATTGCTTTGCATACGGTGCACTGTGCATGCAAAATCAGGAGAGCCCATTTGGGAGACACAATAGAGGCAGGAATAGGGATTGGCAATAAGGGTGGAACATTTCTTGCTGGTTTTCTGATGCCTAAAGAATGGGTGAATAGCACTTTAAGTTAGCGGTAGGAAAAGGGTCTGGGTGAGGACTTAATAAATTTAGAGAACATGAAGAAATTGTGGGAAAACATTAAAACTGCAATAAAGTTAAAACCTAAAAACAGACACTACTTCTCTAGATAAAGGAATCCTCTTTTTTTTCTTTTGTTTCAGAGGAACAGTGTCAAATACTCTGGGTGTGGACATTGAATGTTAGGGTGTATATATTAAAAGGCTGCTGCATCTAAAGAGATTTGTATGAAAGAAAAACATAAGGGTTTGAGAGCTAACGGCTCCATGCTATGTGAAGTACAGTTTCGTTTTTCAGCTCTCTAGTGTTCCAAATTCGGTTCCCTTTATTAAAAATAAATATATAAAATATTTGTGGAGCAAGTCTTGAAAATGTTAAAGACAGGGTTTGCTGAAAGGCTAAAAAAGGAATATTTACTGGGGAATGGATTATCTTGTTAGAGAGTGGAAATGCTGCATTATGCTTGGATTCTTTGATTCTTCCCAAGCTGTCTTAGATCCTGCAAGATAACCTACCATCCTCACTGTCCTTTCTAAAATGTTTGAAACATTGAAAGACAATGTTGTAAATGTTATAATTGGAGCAAATCACACTTCCTGAAATCAGAATGCATGTACAGATAGTTTACATATATATATATACATTTTGAGAAAGCCAGAGAAGTCAGTCTGAGAATTGTAACTAAACCATAGCATATTTTCCTTGCATCATTTTAGCACTGGCAACTGTTGGCTGCATATGCATAGGCTGTTATCCAGAACCTTCCATAGCTAAGACACAAAGATGTCCCTCACTTGTTTGACCGCAATCAGAACTTTATAACACATTTATTTATACATTTTATTTTATATCTCTCCCATTTAGCACATGATTGAGAGAAGCAAACATCAATAAATCATAAAAAAACCAGATCACAAAACGAAGTATAAAAACATCAGAAACAGCAACATAGAAACACATAAAATCCGACTTCCTGTGTTACGGTCTCCTGGCATCAAATTGGCTGGTGAAGTCAGGTTTATTTTTAGACTGCTTTGCCAAAGCTGAATAGTCTTCCTTATTTTCTCTTCCAGGTTTATTTTCCTGGCACCCGGTGTTCATGTCAATTGCAGTAAGTTGTTCTCTTCTTATTCGGTATATCCCAGGATTGTTCATTTTTCTTAGGCTTTATTTATGAGAAAATGAGCATAAATGCTAAGGCTGCATACAGGTTGCTTTTTAGAGAGGCAGAAAGTCCTTTTGTCCTCCTTTTGCAGATGACAGTACTCACTCAACCTAGATATCTCTAGGTATGTGTGTTTTCATTCAGGCATGAACTGTATCCTAGGCACCTGTTGAATAATACTTGAGCCATCCAACAAGAACAAAACAGTCACAACGGGTGTGGTTTGCCTGAAGTAGTGATTATTTTAAAAAAGAAAGCTTTGCAGTTTCTTTTTATCACTTCAAAACCTTTCTATTTAAAATTCAACATTTTAAATTACATATGTCCTCCCCCTAGATCAGCGGTCACCAACTGGTGGTCTGTGAGAAAATTTTGGTGGTCCACAGAAAAAAATTATTTGCATTTTTTTATATTGCACTAAATCAGGGGTCCTCAAATTACGGCCCCTGGGCTGGATATGGGCAATGAACGCTTGAGTCTCCCCCTTCGGGGTCCTTTTGTGTGGGTCAGAGGGGGACAGAAATTCCTACTTGGGGTCCGCTTCGGTCTCCTGGTGCGGGGCTTTGGGTGAAGGCTGGAGGGAAGAGCCACTGGTGGTAAAGAGCCAGAGGGCCTTCTTCCAGTGGGACTGCATCATGGCCTGGAACTGGCTGACCAGCTCAGTCCGCTGAGCCTCCAGATGCCGGTACCTGGCCTTGCACTCCCTCAGGTCTTCCCTCTGCTTGGAAACCCTCTGCTTGTAGTCTTCAGTGAGATGCTTCTGCTAAGCCTCCTTTTCAATCTGATCCAATTTGAATTGAGCCAGCTGTTTTGCCAACTCTTTCTCGTGGTGGCTGCTTAGCTCCAACAACTGCTTCCTGTTGGGGCCCTAAGGAGCCCGGGCGGGCAGGCGAGGAGTGGCTGGGAGGGGAGGGGTGAGTAGAGGCCAGCGAGGCACCCCTTAACGTGAGTGACACCAAGTTGGCCACGCCCATCCAGTCACATGACCACCTACCCACACCCAACCAGCTGGTCATTAGGCAGATTATATTAGTGGTCCACGGGATTTAAAATTATGAATTTAGCGGTCCCCGAGGTCCGAAACATTGGGGACCCCTGTTTTACAGCATATGTAATATATACACAAGCACACAAACAATGTTAGATTACTCACAGAAACAGTAAGTAGTGCCTACCTGTGCTGACAGCAGAACAAATTTCTTTGGTGGTAACATATGTTGTTGCACAACTATAGGATAATCTGTTATTGGAATTAATTCTTTGTTCAATGGTGTTAAAATCTTAGGAACATTTTGTTCATCTATGGCAGCAAGTGCCCAAGAATGCCCATCGACAGCTGTTTTTGTCTGAAACAATGTAAAGCATGACGTACAATTCAATTGTTTAGTCCACCGAAGGTGAATTTATTTCTATGTCACCTATCTCACTATACAAAGAGATTCCGGACTGAATCCAGGTCAATAGCTCTTAATAGATGTCTTTTTCTTCACCTTCTTGAAGCCTCTTTTAACCAGAAGTGAATCAGAACACCTTTTCATCAGGCAATAGTCAACAATCACACACACACACACACAATTAGCAAAGGGCAGACAATAGTCAACAATCACACACACAAACGTATTAGCAAAGGGCAGACCTATTCATAATCTGGGATGTGGTTACTGGAAGAAAGTTAATGTCAAAAAGATGGCAAAGAATTTGAGCAGCAGGAAAACTGAACAACCAAATTAAGAAAAATCAAGATGAAAGAAAATGTAAATTCTTCTATTAACAAATGCTGCTTTCAATGAAACATTACCTGGGTTTCCATCATTGGTTTTTGGAAAGGGAAAGAATCGTGATTAATACACCATAGGATATCATTATCTTCATTTTCTGAAGCAGCCATTAGAAGAATACCTGGCAGGAAAATAATATTTAGTTTTACACTGGAAAAAGAGGAATCTACTATGCGAAGGTAGTGTCTAATATCCCTCTAATTACTAAGTTAATTATCCAGTTTTGGTTTTATTTAAGTATGAGATCCCATACCAAATTATCTCCAACTTTTTAAATATAAAAATTCCTACTTCTGATTTCTAAATATCAGATCGTCTACTTTGCAAACAAGAAAAGCTGCATTCTTCACTGAGCCTGAACTGTACCAGATTATACTATAGAATGACAATTAAATGCAGATTCATCACTTAAACATTATCAATTACGTTTCTGTGCACAGCTATATTTATCATCTTGTAAGATGAAGAGTGCTGGAAACTCTAAGAATTTGTAAACTTAGTTGTAAACAAATTGGCTTGATGTTCTTTGGATAAGAATTTTGGATTGGGCGCAAAAGTGAGTTACTAGTACAAGGAACTGAAGATGATTTGGTCATGAAGAGGAAAGAAATGACTATGGGACCAAGTAAAGAAGTAAAGCTGTCTTTTCAATAGGCTGAAAGGTATATATCCATTTTAAGATTGATGCCAGTCCTCTTGAGGTACAGTAAGCCAGGTCAAGAAGCAGGGCAGCAAGGATTTAAAGAATGCTGTTATAGTAACCTGAAAAACAAAATCTTGAACTCTTGTCCAAGTTGTTTTGTGTTCCATCTTATAAGAAGCCCATCTCGGGATAGCGTAATCTTTTCTTTTTAACAGCTTCATTCTTCAAGGTCAACACTACATTCTTTTACAAAAACTAATACATGAAGTCAGAGGTGGGATTCACTTACCTTCCCTACCGATTTGCAAATGGGAGCATATGTGCCTCGTCTGCGCATGCGCACAGCCTTCTGCGTATGCACAGACGAGACACGTTACGTCCGGGTGGGTGAGTGGAGCCTATTATTAGCCAATTGCTACTACCAGTTCACGCGATCCGGAGAGAACCGGCTGAATCTCACCACTGCATGAAGTGGTACACGGATAAAGTGGAAATAACTTTCCAAGAACAGGGAGGTATGGAGATGTGAATGGGTTTACATTTAGTAAGGTTTCTTTTCATAGCCCTTTTCTCCTGCCTATTACTCTTTTCCATAGTTTCCATAATGCTGCTTGCACTGAAAAGGAACAGTTTAATATACGTATATGTGTATATAAGGATTTTCTTTGTGACCTCGTCTGTTTAATTTCTCAGAATGTGATAGATTACCAAACCCTATAAAACCCAATCACACTATACAATATACACCCAACCCAATACTGAAATTAAATCTGAAATTAAAATTTTCACTTTCTAAGACAAAAGAGTTACTTTATAGGGGTTGGTAACCTGTGGCATGTACATAGCCCCCCACTGCAAATTTTTATCTGATTTTAATGGAGTTTTCTCCCCAACATTTCAAAAATTGAAGTGGAAAACCTCTATTTTCATCCTTGATCCCCCTCCCAAGCAACCTAAATTTGCGTAACTGAACTACTACTTTCCTGCTAAATGACAATTTGGGGAAGTGGGAATATTTTGCCTCCAAAGATGGTTTGGATAGTTCTTGTAAGAAGTGGAGGCCTACTTCACCATCTCCACTGAAGCCCACAAGCATCATATCCAAGCAATTAGCCTACATTGCCCTCCTCTCTCCAGCCTTCCAGTGACTTCTTTTGGCTTTTCTACCATCATGTCATCAATATTCCGGGATTTTTCTGTTCTTGCTCTGCTCCAAAACCTTTGTCTCAGGCACATACTGTATCTGGGGCAAAGGTTATAGTCTGGACAAGGACCACAAGAAAGTAGTTTTCCATCCTTGAAATGGTTTGTGCATGGTATCTTTTGCACACTCTTATGTCTTTACTGTTAAGGTCAGGAGGCTGTACTGAAGTCCCAGTCCTTCAGATGTTATTCACCCCTGCTCTACTTGATTTACAAAAATGAACATTTGGCATCTGCAAGATTTACCTTTGCTGTATAAAGCTCGGTGAACCTTTGACGGCTTTTCCACATTAGAAGCTGCAGAAAATCCTGGAGGTAGGCGGATGTGAATCAATGTTAAAGTGGAAGGGCGAGCAAAAGGATGCTTAAATGGACACACACTAAAATACATCCGTACACCTGCAGGAAAAAAGATGTGATTGTAGGTTAGCAATGCTAATAGGTTTGACAGAAGTACGTAAGCCACAGAGATTTCATTAATTAATGGCTTTCATAACATTAACACTGCAGAAATGAGGTGTGCATCTACATCCTGTTGTGACAGATGAGGTAATTATTTTTCACTCTTTAAAATATATAGTAGACAGTTGTTATGTGGATTGTAGCAGGGTGAAGAAAGAAATCAATTACACAAAGGTGAAGAAAGATCAAAGTTTTTATTACTGTAGGTATTTTTTGAAAGTAGGATGATGTTACAGAGAAAGGCTGAGGGAGATATCTCATATTATCAAGAATGGCCCAAGTCATATGATGAACAGATGTTGGAACATAGCAGCTCTAAACAGCTGGAACCATTCTTGCAATTTTTGCTGAAATACCCAATAGTCACTGTAGAACTTTATTTTATGGCCACAGTTTAGCTTAAGCACCATTTCTTTAACAGAGCTTCCTGCCTCCGTGTCTTGCTAGACATTTTTTCCCCTCTCAAAATTAATTCACTGTATCTCTGTTTCTTCTAGGTGCCTTGCCACTTAACTTTCCCTTGTGCAAGAGTGTAGCATTACAGTAAAATACAATTAGCTCATCTGATCATATTTCCTGTCTGGTCTACCTAGTAAGACTGACATAAATCTTGCAAGTCTGAAAGTACAATTCTTCTGTTGTTTCCTTTAGAGCCCAAGAAAGTAGGGAGGGTCCCCTCAATGCCCCTTGCCCTACCCATTATCCAGCTACAGGCTACAGTGTTTCTTATCTGACTGTTCCCTAGGCAGTGTTTCTTGGCCATTTCCCCAAGGTCTTTCTCACATACCATTACAATAACCAACCCAAGTAGGATGTAAAAGTCTTACAAAGGCTATACTTTTCACAATCACATGCTACACAAATAAGATAGAATACTGAATTCCTACCTGCGTGACTGACTGCCAGTAACTGACAATCTATAGACTCAGAATTTTCAATCACTGCAATCTGGACAATTGGTTTAAACACAGAACGGTCAATGGTCCTAAAAGAAATTCAAAAAGGGCACCTGAAGTATTTTGTGAAAACGAAACCATCTCAAATAAAACATATGGGTCCTTAAGCACAGCTTCTTAGGTCACGTAATTTACCTGGCAACCCTTCCAGCTGCAGACACAATAGCATTCTGAGAAACAGAAGCAACTCTCACCATCCCTTGGCCTTCGGGACCTAAATCATAAACCTGTAATTTAATTATATTGTTTTTAGTGGGTTTAAAATAAAATCACCTATCATTAATTCCATGCTGCATATAGTACTGAACAGAAAGACGGTATCCATGCTACATGACCCATTGGAGGAAAGCACGTGAGAAGTTCTTGAATTTAAATGCAAGCGGTATGAAAGAACAAGCATGGGCACCATAAAATAAATAAATAACAGGATCAAACGAAAGGGGACATTCTGGATAAAGGACACAGCAAGCATAGGATTGTTGTACTGCAGGCAAGTCTTGCAAATGAATAGTCAAGAGACAGGAAGAGCATACAAATATATAAAAAGCATCAGGATACATAGTAGAAGTGCCTGAAGCAAATGCATATGGTGCATACCCTGTTTCCCTGAAAATAAGACCTTCCCGGATAATAAGCCCAATCAGGCTTTTGAGCGCATGTGCTAAAATAAGCTGTCCCACGAAAATAAGCCCTCCCCATAACACAGCAGCAGCTATGAGGTGACCATGGTCTCCGCTTCCTGTACCTCAAAAATAATAAGACCTCCCCGAAAATAATGCTAAGCGCTTATTTTTTGGGGGGTGTCAAAAGAAAATAAGACCCTGTCTTATTTTTGGGGAAACACGGTGCATTTCTACCATCAATTCTGCATTCCAATTCTGGAATTTAGGCATAAAAACAACATGCACTGTGCTGACAATGTGTGACGTAAGAAACCACGAATAATCAGAATATCTAAAGTCATACCTGTATCATCCCTTTTTCAGAACGTGTATATAAAATGTTTCGGGAGTTGTCAATGGCTATTTGAACAATGGGATCTATAAAATTAATTTTAAAATTCAGAATTATTTGTTGCAAGGCCTAGAGCTTATTTGGAAAAGATTTTTTATGTTTATGTTTTATGCTTCGCTTTTCTAAATCAATTGCATAGCAAGTCTGAACGGTAGCTAAACTCAGAATCATTATCCTAGGATTTTAGTTTTATGATGTTAAAAATAATTAAAAACTGTTAATTATTAATTAATTAAACGTTTATACAATTTTGGATGTAAAATAAAATCAGCTAGTTGGACCAGGTGGGCCATGCATATTATTGTGTTGCCTGCACAAATATATTTATGTTTTATTTTTATGATAGATTATTCATCACCTACCATCTTCTGAGAACGTGAACTGCAGTAATGACGGAACCAGAAAAGAAAGGGTGCTCTTTGAGTGATTGATCTTCCTACAGCGCTGACTGAACCAGCCTGCTTCTGCCTACAAAAATAAAAATTCATTAGCTATAAACAAGTAGAATAGAATAGAATAGAATTCTTTTATTGGCCAAGTGTGATTGGACACACAAGGAATTTGTCTTTGGTCCATGTGCTCTCAGTGTACATAAAAATACAAGATACATTTGTCAAGAACGATCAGGTGCAACACGTAATGATAGTCATAGGGTACAAATAAGCAATCAGGAACAGCATCCCATTTTGTGGAATATCTCTAGGATTTCATCATGCATCATAAACGTTTTCAAAGCTCCATATGTCTCAACTGAATAGTGAAAGATGCCCAATACTTGTTTTTTTGGAAACCATCTTTGGTACAGACTAGGCTCCTGGACACAAAACTTTCAAATCTTTTTAAAATAATTTTTGATTTAGGTCTTTCTCATCAGAGGAAAGTTCAGCTCCGCTTCAGGCTTCAGATTCTAACAGGTTTTATTTTCCAACAGATCTGACGGCATCCTTCAAGCAAGAGTTTGGTTCAAGTTTCATTTGATCCACTACTTAATAGGCCCTATCTTTATCTGATGTTCCTTGTTTACAACATCAACAAATGGCTAGACTAGCAGGGCACTGGCATCCAAGCCTGAGATTATTTTTGACATGAGCCATTTCCATCCTTTTCAGTGGTTCATAAAACTACCGGTAGTAATGTTATTATGTTTGCTGATGCCACCACTCAGGTGAAATATGGTGCATGACTCTATTTTCTATTAGGTACACCAAGCAGAAGACTAACTTTTGTGCGTGGTAGCTAAGAAGGGCAATAAAAGGAAAAAAATCACAGTGTGAGGGAAGCGCCTGTAATAATGCTATGGAGTTACAGATATTAGACAAAAGATAGGTATTTTGCAAAATGTAGTGCAAATATACTGCATTTGCAGTGCTGTGCACAGTTCAGGGAATATGGTAAGAAATCATGTGTCTCTCCAGTCCCGAAGATGCTCTGAATGTTTACTTATTTTTCGCCCTTCAGAAGGACAGCCTTCTGTTTCTCCCCTCTGATTTTCCTCTGCAGTCCTACACAGCCCTCATCTCTCTCTTTCCTTCTTCAACTTCCATATATTAGCTAATAAAGCATTTCCCCTTTCTGAAATCTCAGGTCTCCAATGCTCTTGTTTGCATTAGGAACTGCCATCCCTTCAAAAGACTAATTGACACTTCATGTATGGACGTTCAGTGAAAGATTGTCTAAAAGTTGGGGAGATCCTGTCAAATCCTGGTTTGAGAGCAAAAACAGACATCTCTTAATTGGAAGGCATCAGCCTCATGGGTGAAAATATGGAACAATCAAAAGCTGATACGCTGGCCAAGAAAGCCAAGATGCTGCCTGTTGATAATATGAAATCTTTTCATAAGAGAAAAGATCAGTATCAGACCAGATGTGTGGCTGCCACTATAAGCCGTGCTGGTTATTGTGCCGGATATGCTGCTTGTCAAATCACATCACTCTTGCTCTAAACCCAAGCTGACAGCTACTGAATCAAATACATCAGCTATTGAATTAAAGTTGTCTCGGAAGAAATCATACCAGGATTAAGTGTAATATATAGGAATATACAAATTGTGACATGAATCTTTGGATTGTTTTTTTTTTAAAGAGCATTAGTTGAAATTATAGAAAACTAGAGGAATGTCTATCCAAATGATCAGGTATATCTGTGTGGTTGAAGACCTATACAATATAAAATTACATGCAGGGAGAATCAGGTTGACAATATCTCTAGAAATTCATAGAAAAACCCCTCAACTAGTCTTAGGGAGATGGACTTTTCCCTCTTATTATACTATTGTTCTCCAGTGGCATCCTACATTTTACAATAGGAAAAAAAGTAACGTTGTGCAACAGTGCTGAAATGTGACATTTCTTTTCCTTCCCCTGGTGAATCCAGTGATAAGGGAGAAGGAGAATTTTGGCTGCTCTCACTATGAGCCATTGGGAAGTCTTATCTTTATGGCTCAGGACCTTTAATCTGCATGATTCATCCTTTGATTAAGAAGACTACTTCCAGAAAAGAGGACATATTTACATATTCATTTGTATAAAGTTGTATGAAACATTCTGAGTCACTTCATCCTATACTTTTAGTAAAGTGTTACTGCTTTAAAAAATTTTTTTAATCATGTACGATTGTATTTTTCAAAAACAAAAGTATTTATTCTACTTTGGTCTATTCCTAAGAGGCCCTCTGAAGATGGACAGGGAATCCAAGCAAAAAGAAGAAACAATGATGCATGTCAATGTTCATTTTGATGCAGGTGATGTTCTTCTTTGGTATGATTCACTGCTACTGGATAATGTGAGGGACAAACAGCCGAAAAAGAAAGAGAAATGACAGCAAAGAGGAATTACCGTATTTTTCGTAGTATAAGACGCACCGGAGTATAAGACGCACCTTAATTTTGAGGGAGGAAAACAAGGAAAAAAGTATTCTGAACCAA
>JANHFT010001972.1:90339-105541 GCA_032467955.1 Pseudoxenodon macrops | reverse complement strand
TTTACACGACTGTGAATTCCTTTCATTCACAGTCAGCAAGGCTTGGCAAACAGTCTTTCAGAGGAATATTTATCAACGCACCTTATCTCGCTTGGCAAGCTGCCAGATAACTAGTTTCCAAACAAGGCAAAACTTGGCACAGAGTCTCTTAGAGTCACAGACAGAACATTCCTCTCTTGAAATGACTGACTGAACAAATTGTTTCCTACAAAAGCCCTCTCCCTGTTCACTCCTCTTTTGTTTCCTATGGGAGGGGCCAATCACCTCCAAGGTGTGGCTTTACTCCCAAGGCCATTCTGCTTTCTTAGTTGTTCTTGTCTTCTAGCAGCTCTGCGCATGCGCACACTGGGAACAGGCTCCAGCTGTTCTTCTGCTGTCTAGCTCCCTCTCTGCCTCCGACGCAGAGCCCTCGTCCGAGCTTTCCCCAGCCCCCAGGGCTGGTCCATGTTCCTCCCCAACCTTCTCACTGTCCGACTCTGCTGCCAGCTCCGCAGGCTGCCGGTGGGCCACAAAAGATATGCATGCACTCATAATCAGCGAATCAGTTGCTAAAGTCTACCTTTGGGAATAGCTGATTGGGGGCATTCTGGGAGGTGGATCCAGTCACCAATCAGCTGTTTGTGCTGAATCAGGCTAATGTGCTGAAGCTAACCAGGCTGTTTGCTAAGGACGCTAGCCAGATGACTACCAATGGATGCTGGTAGGCAGAAGCAGAATTTTTTTTTCTTATTTTGCTCCCTAAAAACTAAGGTGCGTCTTATACTCCGAAAAATACGGTAAATAAAATTAGGAACCAAGTTCAGAAGCTGTATGGAGGTGGGATCTTCTCTCCTATAAAATTAAAACCCAGGGCCACATGGGGTCAGATTTATTCCGTCAATACTACTGAAAATTCTAAAAGTTTTAAAAATAAAGCCACAGGAATTTTCTCATTATTTTTGTTAGCTTGCAGTTGTTCATTTACATTTCAATGTGTATTACTTATACAAAAGTAAATATGCTTTTTTCTCCTGCTTTCATTTCTTGGAATGGCAATTCACATGACTTTTTCAGACAAGCAACATTTGAAAATATTTTAAAATATTTTCCCTTGGAAACCGAAGATATGTATAGAGAAATATATTGCTGGTGGTTGTGTTTTTAAGTAAAACTACAAAAGCACCACAGGCAAAAATAACATTTTAACATCCTTTCATAAATCATGTTAATTTGTTTTCTCCAGGGAAACAGAAAATCCAAAAAGTTAAGAATCACTTATAAAGAGAACTTCTTTGAGACCTAACCATATATAAACCTTTCAATTAAAGATAATGTTAGCAAAATTTAAAAATATTAGTATTAATTAACATTTTTTGTTTCGGTTTAAAGTACAGCTTTTATGAGCACTTACTGGTGAGCTATTATATTATGAAGGTATTGTATCAGCAGTGTTTCAGAATGTTAAATGCAATAAAGTTTAAAGGTTTAGCCATTCACTTTATTATGTTTTCAAAGTTTTATAATGCAATTACTTGGGAGTGATTTCCATTTAACTCACTGGAACATAGTTCCGAATGCAGAAGATTGTACTATAAAAAGTATCCACTTGTAATTTGATTAGAACCAAGATCAGAGCTCAGGGTAGCATGGCTTAGTTGTTGTTCTCTTCCCCTACATGTTGGCATGCTTTTCTATATAGATTTATTTGATGTGAAACTTTTCTTTTAAAAAAAGCAAATAAGAATTTCTATAATATTCACAAAACTAATTCTCTCTCTTTTAAATTTCTGGATGCCATATGATATAGATTATATAACCATGATGACGAACCTATGGCACATGTGCCATAGGTGGCACGTAGCGTCCTCTCTGTGGGCACACGAGCCGTCGCCCTAGTTCAGCTCCACTGCGCATGTGTGCACGCTTCCCGCTGGTGAGCTGGTCAAGTTGTGCACGGGGTCGGGGGGCATGTGGGGAGTATGCATATAGGTGGGGGCATGCGCAAGGGCTATGCATGCATTGCATTTTGGGGGTTTGGATGGGTGCACGCGCTTTGGGCACTCAGTCCAGGAAAGGTTAGCCATCACTGTTATATAACATGTAGTTTGACATTGTCTCCTTCTTCCGGCTGAGAAAGAGGGAGTGGCCCAAGGTCATCTACCGTAGCTGGCTTTGTGCCTAAGGCAAGACTAAAACTCACAGCCTTCTGGTTTGTAGACAGATGCCCTAATTACAATATCAGATAGTCTGTCTTTATTAAGTTTTATGGAAAGAAAAAAATGATCAGCCTACAGAATCATTGCTACATGGACTTGGGAGTTCTGGTGGTTAAAGTCCATACTTCTTCTAATGGTTAAGGTTGAAAAATACCAGTCTAGATCAGGAATGGGTTGTGGATTATTTTGCTGCCAGTTCGCTCAGGGTCGCGCCTCAAGTTTGCACATGCAGCTTTCCAAAAGGAAGAGAAAAAAAAACACCTGATGATCAGCCCCAAAGATAGCATGCAGGGCTGCAAGGGCTTTCCAAAAGTGAGAACAGGCACAGATAGAGAAAAAGAGAGATGAGAGAGAGACAAATACAGAGAGGGAGATAGAGGGAGAAAGATGAGAGGGAGACAGACAGAGAGGGAGTTACCTATTTCCCATAGAAAACATGGAGCCACAAAACCTGGGTATGCACGGCTGGGGAATGCTGGTCATGTGACTGGGTGGGAGTGAGTGGCATCGAGTTGGCCACGCCCACCCAGGTTCTGTGGCTCCGACTGTTTTGTTTTCTGTAGGAAATGGGCCCAACTAGCTCTTTGAGTGTTAAAGGTTGCCGACCCCTGATCTAAGCTATCCTTTGGATCTTGGCTTTAGAACACTAAATCCACATTTTTGCAACCCCACAAACTTTTTAAATTCTGAATGTGATGGGCACAAATGTCTTCCATGTTGAGGTGGAAAAGCATGCAAGCTAGAACGGGAGCCCTACGTTTGACTTTCTTTTAAGCCAAGTTGAAGTGGGAGCCTTAAGATAATCTTGGCTTTATTTAAAAAGTAAAAAGAGTGTGCCAAGAAGACCACAGGCATCTTGTTGCTCTGTCCACTCTACACCATTTGCCCACCTATTGTGGCTCTTGACACTTCCCCTCCCTCACCTCTTAAAAGAGAGAGTCCAGTCACTAAACTATTGTTCCTACCATCTTGCTTAATAAAGGGTCTCTCTGTCCATGGATTTTAGCATTTTCTTTCTTTTGATTTTCCATTTTAAAGTACAATGCTATTTTCTCTCCTTATTCCCGCTTGCCTGGAAAACTGAAAAAGCCATCCTAGTTTCATTTCACCTCTTCTCACGACAGTAGTGAACTGCAGTATTCATGCTTAGGGCAATTGTATATTTCAAAGTTGCGTGATAGAATACCTTTTAAGCAAAGCGTAAATGAACTCTCCTACAAAGGGAACAAACTTCCCACATGCTAGATACAAGGAGTTGTCCTTGGACTATTAAATAGGTTGTAATAAAATCCCATTAGGCTGATAGCTGTTGCAAATGCCTTCTTGGTTGGAGACGGCTTGGCAAACCTCTTTAGACCCATGCATTGGAGACCTAGAATAGAAGCCTGAATGCCCTCCCAGTCAGCAAGACGGAGGCAGAACACAAATGTCTCACAATTTATATTCTCCGTAGGTTTTAAAGGCTCTTTAATTAATTGTCCATTAAACTTATTAGCCATAAGGCTTCCCTTGATATTGACGTAGGCAACTTATGCTTTTCCATCCGCTTCTGCTGTGCTTGCGATGTGAGGATGAGAGAAGAGAAAAGTCATTAAATACATGGGGAGTAATCATATTTACTTGTAATTAATTAATTACATTTTGACAAAATTAAATTAAATAAGACATTGCTTTGTTCCGGCTTCTGGTTTACCTCAAAGCAAAATAATACTGTATGGGTACCTATTCAAGCTCTGCAGGTTAGAGATGTACGTTCTTTCCAAGTCCTTGGTAGATTACATTGATTTTTTTTTTTAAAAAAAAACATGTTTTCCACGAGAACAAGATTAAAATGTCTTGCCACTCAAAATTCTTCAATCATCGAAATAGATTCAGATTGACCCCGTTTTTCCTTGCAATTGACTCGTCTATTTGATTTTTATTTTTTTTAATGAAAGAACTCACTGAAAAACAAGGAGGTTCACATGGATTTATAGTCAGCGGTGCCCTTTTGATCCTGTTTAGGAAAGACATAGGCATTGCAATAATGAGATCAATTCTTGTTTTCTGTTCTCCAGAAAAAGGCATTCATTTAATGTAAATCAGACAGGCAAAGGCCAGCAGTCTGAATGACTTGATGGATTGAATTCTGCATTCGGTGGAGCAGTTTACAATTAAAAGTTGCAGTAGGATTGCATCATTCAGCCAGATGACAGGGTTTTGAGCTATGCTAGGGAGAGCTGAAGATGGATTTGCGCTCATTTATATATTAAGCTGCATATTTGTGTGTATATTATTAGTGTAGTCTATATTTGGGTGCCTAACATTTAGAGCTAATTGGTGTAGTTGTGAAGGTGCTGGCCTGGAACGCAGGAAGACTGAGTTCTAGTCCCACTGTACACATGAAGCAAAGGTGGGTTCCTACCAGTTCGGACCGGTTCAATAGAGTAGGTAGTAAGCCACTGGTGACATCATGGAACCGGTTCTGCTCCGTGGACGCCACCATCTTTTTTTTGGGGGGGGGACTTTTTTTTCTTCTGCACATGCACAGAAGCTGAATTTCCGGCATTGCGCATGTGTCCACATCTTGTTTTCGGCCTATTTTTTTGTACTGTGCCCCAACGCAGTGCGGCCACGTGGCGCGAGAGGCAGCAAACTGGCGGCGAGGTAAGTTAGAACCCACCCCTGACATGAAGGCCAGCTAGGTGACTGACTCAGTCACTATCTCTCAGCCCACGTCACAGAGTTGTTGTTATGGAGGAAAACAGGAGGAGGAAAGACAATTAGGTATGTTCTCTACTTTGAGTTATTTATAAAAAGAATAAAAGCGGAATAAAAACAATAAATAAATGGGTCTATTTTCCTAAAAGGAATTGCTAGGCTTTCTGATTTCCTTCCCACATTCACATGTAGAGTAGTACTACCCCCTACATGCAGAATTGTGGATGCTGAGGTTATCCTATGTGGCTGCACTGAGATTATTATATAATATTGGCAAGTTGTTTTGCTCAAGATCCATCCTTTTGCATCTAGCCCTGTTGCAACCATCTTAAACTTGACTGAAGCTGATGAGCCCTAAAGCTCCAGTTAACAAAATAAACATCTGTTTCCACGTATCTGTAGATTGGAAGAAAGAGCCTACTAAAGGAATGGCCTACTTAAGGGAAGTATACATATATAGTGTATACATACATACTTAAGGGAAGTATATATATGTATATATATACTGAACACTCCAAATGGTGCCCTTTTACCTCCCTCAGTCCATAGTTATTTATTTATTTAGATTGATTTAAGGAACACTCAGATTTATTTCATCTAATTAAAAGGAAGAAGGTTAAAAAAATACAGAAATATGACATGCTTTCTGAAATGCAACAAACCCATATCTAACCAAACAAAAAATTGTTCTTTACCCTGTAGCAAGTCCTGAGGAAATTATTTAGTTTTGTGTTATTTTATTTCTACTGCCTTGGGTTTGAAACTCTGCAGGCAGAAGTGTGGTTCAACTGATGTTCTTTCAGTATATTTCTGTTCTATTATGTGAGGGTAACAGGAAAAGAAGAGGGGTATAATTGAGGTATTCCAGGAAGCCCCACTTTCAAACTGGATGTGCAGCCCGAATCTGCCTTAAAGCACCAACTCTCCTTCATTAAATTGGAATGTTTGTGATCAAAAGTTGGAAGACGTGCTAAACCTTTGATTCCTTGTTTTCAACAAGCAGTAGAATTGCATCCATGTGTACTCCATGTCAAACTGAAGCCATTATGAGTTTAATATATCACATCCTCATGATGAGGATGATAGTCATTAGATTTGTAAAGAGAGAATATGCCAGATCCTGAGCAGTTTCACTTTTCTCATGTCTATTCAGGAAAAAGTCCCATTGAAAGCAATGTGGTAGCTTTACTGGAAAGCACATATAAAGTTACTGCCTTTAACTTACAAAAGAGTCATCTACGCAGTTAGTCTCATACATTCCCCATGTTTTTCCTCTGCATGAACATTAGCTGCTCAGTGACTTATTTTATTATATCGCATTACATAAAAATGCACTATTATATGATGGTTTATAAGAAGGTTAAATATTAATGTTTTGAAAGCAATTTATGGGTGGCATGGGAGAATCACTAATCAAAACAATGATCAAATTGGAACCAGCTGTGCATGCAGTATATGAAATTGCCCTTCCTTCCTTCCTGTAAGAAGTAAGACATGTAACTTTTTTCTCAAGGTTTCAAAAATATCAGAGAATTTTCAGGAATTTACTGTTTGGCTCTACATAGTTTCTCTTAGGGCTTAATGATTGAGTCTAACATAAACTCATCAATTGAAAATTGATCTGATGAATATATAAGAACACAGCCTCCATTAGTTATATAGCATATTCCTTTTATTTATTTATTTTTTTATACTGCCCATATTGCCAACAACAATTTTAAGAAGTTGATAATGAGTTTGGTGATAAAGGTGTTTAAAAATTCTGGGTGGCAAGTGGCCCATCGAAAAAGACTTTTTAAATCACCAGAAATTGCTTGTTCTGAAAATAAAAGTTTAATGCTTCTGCATCTTCCAAAAACTAGGTATGCCACACATTTTAAATAAATATTACTGTTTATGGTTTTCATTATATGATGAATAATCAAGGTGAAGAAATTAGGACATTATTTGAGCAGTTTCAAGTTTAACCACAAAAAGGCAACTCAGACCATATAATTCAGTAAAAGCTGTTTTTTAGAATTGGATATATATTAAATATTATTTCAAATACTAAAATTTGCAATTATTAAGATGGTGACTAGATGCCAGAAGGAGAGATGAGACTCAGGTGAGCTGGTTCATTTGAGAAGCATCCTCAAGGAATACTCAAACAAAATAAATCAAGAAATTCAAGCCCTGTGTGACAATATCTTAAAAGAGCCACATGAAGAAATTTCAGGGGACGTCAAACAAATAAATGACAAGGGTGACTTCTTGGACTTATTGGAACATAGAATGGGCAGTAAGGATGCATAATATAGAAGTCATTTAGATAACATTGCCTTTTTGGACAAAAAGAGCATTTGTCTGAAGTAGAGGGAGAAAACATAAGAAGAATAGTCCAATCTTTGGTTCAGTTAATAAATTGGGAGGAAGAAAAGGTGGATTTGGAAATAAACATGGTCTATAACATTGTATTCTACAATTAGAAAAGTTCCAAGGGATGTGGTAATCCACTTTGTAAGGAGGAGAGCAAGATAATAAGCTCTGAGGTTTCATTTCAAGTCTAAATTGAAGATAGACAATGTGGATATAATTGTCCTGAAAGAAATTCCTGTGAGAATTTTGAGAAAATGAAAAGCCTATGTCTTCTTAAGAAATGTTCTGAAGAAGAGAAAGATTCCATTTTGTTGGCATAAGTTGAAATAAGTGATTTTCACCTATCAAGCATGGAGATTTAGATTGAATTCTAACCCTATCGATCAGATACAAGAAATGATGAATATTGAAAATAAATCTGACTTGGATCCACCTCAAGCAGCAGATACATAAAAACAAGAGGGGACTGAGGGAGACAGCCTAGGACTTTGATACATTATTTGTATAAAGTTGGGGTCTAAATGTATAACTTGGAACATTAGTGGAGTCAATGCTCTTCAAAATGAAACGAGATATTTCAGTATTTGAGGAAAATTAACTGCTGACATAATTTGTTTACAAAAGCACATGTTAAGACAAAAGGACAAAAAATATTTGATTATTAAAAAATTAAGAAATTATTTTAGCTGGTACAAAAAAGATTAATGTAGTAGTTTTATACATGAAACTACAGTTTAAACCAAAGTTATTATTATCAGATGAGCCGAGGTGGCGCAGTGGTTAGTGCGCAGCACTGCAGGCTACTTCAGCTGACTGCTAGCTGCAGTTTGGCAGTTCAAATCTCACAGGCTCAAGGCTGACTCATCCTTCCATCCTTCCGAGGTGGGTAAAATGAGAACCCAGATTGTTGGGGGCAATATGCTGATTCTGTAAACCACTTAGAGCGGGCTGTAAAAGCACTATGAAGCAGTATATAAGTCTAAGTACTATTGCTATTATCAGTTTGGTGCAGTTGAAGTGGTGGTGTATGGGACACATCTACTTTATTTACGAAATGAAGACAAATGAAATTCTTTAAACTGGATCAATTATCATCCTTCTCTCGAAAATTGATGTGTATAGGGCAATTGGAATGCAGTAATTTCCCCAACCTTTGATAGACTGTCAGCCAAAGTGATTAAACGCTCAGAGTAAATTACGGAAAAGGCTTTTTTTTTTTAGTTGATGGACAATTTAACACGGTCAATTCTTGAAAGCAGAAAAATGGACTCACTTGAGAATATGCTTTCTTCTTAGAAAGACACAAATAATTTTCAAGAATTGATATGATTTCAACGAACTTGGCAAATCTCAAAAGCGGGTATCTTACCTAAATCATTTTCAGACCATATCATCCAGTTCATTTGCTACTTAAAAGAAAGATTTCACATTTCAGATGGAAATTAAATGAGACTATTTTACAGAAGGAAAAGGTTATTGAGGATTGTAAAACGATGCTGAAGGAATACTTGGATAATAATTTGGAGAAAGGTACAGATTTGAGGACTGTTTGAGGTGCTAGCAAAGTTGATACTGGGGGCTACCTCATTGAATACAATCACCAAGAAGAAATCTCAAGAGAAGATGTGAAGGATATTGGATGAAAGTCAAAATACAGAAATTGAATTGCAAAAGACACCAATGGACTCTCAAACTTTATATCAAATTAAGCTGCTGCGACAACAACTATTTATGTTGACTGTCCAAGAAATAGATACAAAATTGATCTATGTGATACAGAGACACTTTGATTTTTTAAATAAACCAATAAATCTTGGTTTATAAATCTTGGCATATAAATCGAGAAAAGAAAGATTTAAAAAATGATATAGAAATGGATATGCCAAAAATAGATGAAAATAATTATCAGAGCTTTTACAAAGACAACTTAAGAATGAACCAATAGCTACTTTTAAAAGATAAGATACCATTGAAAGTAGGAAAATTGGCTAAGTACCAGGTCCAGATAGCCTTTCAACTTAACACTATATACTCTGACAACTGATGTTGAAAGCTGTGTCTGGGGAGTTGGGGGGATAAAAATAAAATAAAACATGATTGGAAAAAAAACCTTAACACTATAAATGTTTTGAAGACCACCTTTTACAGCCCTTGAAAGATGTAATGATTTGCAGGGATCTATGATGACTCAGTCTTGAGTGGAAGCCAACATTGCCTTATTTCCAAAGGAAGGTCGAGGTGCTATTTTGACAAAAAATATAAGCTGACTTCATTGTTAAACAATAACTTCTTTTTTTTTTTTTACTGCAAGACTGAAGAAAGTTCTACAGACATTTGTTCATGAAGATCTATTTCAATTTTTTGCCAAAAAGGCAGTTGGAAGATAATGTGGGAATGCTCAGGGATGTTATTGAATATCTGCAATATCATAATGAAAAACAAGCAGTATTAATGTTTTTGAATGTAGAGAAAGACTTTGACAATTTAAATTGGG
The DNA here is from genome assembly GCA_032467955.1 of Pseudoxenodon macrops. Taxonomy (NCBI): domain Eukaryota; kingdom Metazoa; phylum Chordata; class Lepidosauria; order Squamata; family Pseudoxenodontidae; genus Pseudoxenodon; species Pseudoxenodon macrops. Next base: position 95,794 of record JANHFT010001972.1, on the reverse strand, counting down.
TCTTAATGTTAAAAGAACACATGCACTTTGGGGAGAAATGTATTCGATTGTTGATTTATACATATCAGCAAACTCATATCATTATCAGTGCAGATTTAAGTAAGCTGAGATCCAAACAGGTAAAGACAATGATGTCCTTGTCTCCATTGCTTTTTATTTTAATTTTGGAGGTTCTGGACAGAGACAATTAGACAAAATGAAAATATAGCAGGTGTAAAAATTAAAATTGGAGCATACAAATTAAGAGCTTTTACTGATGATTTAATTTTCGTTTCTACAAAATGCAAAAAATGGTATGGAATATTTATTGAAAAATGAATGACTCTGTGGTGTCATGATTAATGAATTATTTTGGAGACTTAGCTGGTTTTAAAATAAAACAAAAAACAAAGATGCTAGTTAAGAATATGAGTATACAAGGTCATGAAATTTCTGATGCTTGCACTTTGCTCTGAATGAAGGGGTAGGTGACCCTAAAAAGCTTCAATAAGATAATCAGATATTAAGATAGGAAAGTATCTTGCAGTGATATTGTCAAGTACAAATCCTAAATTGTTTCAAACTAACTGTGACTGGAACAATATCAAAAAGGATTCATTAAGGTGGGATAAATTGCAACTATCTTTGTTGGTAGAATTTCTCTGATTAAGATAAATGTTTTACCAAATATATTTTTATTCCAGATATTATCAGTATTGATGATCAATGTTCCATTTAAACAATGGGAAAAATATTTCTAAGTTTATATGGCAAGGAAAAAATGAGAATTAAATATAAATTGCTTCAAGATGCTAAAGAGAAAGGAGGATTGAGCTTAAATTGTATTCTGATGCTTGTACTTTGATCTGGATGAAGGATTAAGTGACCCTAAAAAAAAGAAGATATTATTAGATTTGAAAGGCCATGAATTTTGAATGGCACACCTATTTGTGGCATAATAAAGCTAAAATAAATGCAGAGTTCAAGAATTATTTTGTTAGGTGTGCCGTTTTAAGGGTCTGGAATAAATACAAACCAAGGTTCTCTCCTAAGATACTTCTTTGGATGTTACCACAGGTAACTTTTTAAAAGAAAAGATAATGAGATTAATTTGGTGGACCTGTTGTGAAATATATCTTTTATTCAATCAAAAGAAGTAGTTAGAATGGGTTGTTTGTCACTGGCTGATATACTTACAACTAAACGAAAGATTTACCTCGGATAAGAAAAATCATATAAAAAGTGTATTTGAAATTGCACCATGTGCTGCTAAATGAACATTTCATTGCTAAGGTTTATAAAATGTTAAAATTGAACTGGAAAATGATTATGTTTTAATGGGCTGAAAACTTTGTTTATAAACATAATGCTTGACCAGTGGGAAAATATGTGGAGGAATGGATTGAAATTTTGATTAAATTATAATCTGAAAAAAATTACTTTTATAAAGTGTATCATTGGTACTAAATGCTAGAGAAACTCAAAAATATATAAAGGTGTTTCAAATATCTGTGGAAATGGAATTTGTAAAGAAGATACTTTTTATCATCTTTGATGGACTTGTGATAAAGCAAAGAAATAGTGGGGACAGATTTTGTCTTAATTCAGTAGATTCTGAAAACAAATATAAAACTGAAACCAGCATTTTTTTATTTTACGACTATCGGTTAAAAAACTTTAAAAACACTTTGGAAATTTTTAATTACATATTACATATGTTGACTGCAACAAGACTCCTATATGTGCAAAAATGGAAAAATACATTAATTTGATTTTAAGTTTTAACAATAATAATATTATTTTTGTTATAGAAAGGGTTAGTACTCGCTAAATGGGTAAAGCAAAAAGTTGAAGTTGTAAAACAGTATTTTGAATTCTACTGAATCTTTGAATTTTGTAAGTCACTACCTTTTTAAATTTCCCTTTTACCTTCCTTCTTTACCTTTCCTTTATCCCCCATCATCTGTATTTATATTTGTATTTATACTATAATAAACCTTGATAAAAATTACATTAGCATATGAAAGACCAGTGGCACTTGAAGGGGAGGAAATCCCTTTCTTTCATGGAAGAAAAGCCTTGGAAATGGTTCAAAGTTTTTTTTTTAAAAACTGCTGCTAAATTCTAATTCTTTGCTGAGACAGAAGGGGAAATTATTAAGTACATGGGGAATAGTCATATGAACTGTATATATTTTAGTTTAATTTGGAATTAATCAGTTGTCGTTGTATACTTTCCCTCCTGCCTGAGTTTGACCTAGTTGCTGCAGCCATTATGTAGTTGAATGTTTAATACAATATATGACTCCATTCACTCTAGAAGATAAATCATTGTCTCTGTTGCAGAACATTGGCTGAGTCTAACCATTATAGTTGATTAAACTATAATGTTATGCAAACCATGGTTAGCACAATGAATGATCCAATCTATCTTCTTAAGATACAGATTTCTGTCAATGCTTCACCCTTATTCTTCTCTTTAAATGCCAATTAATTCATTTGTTCCTCAGACTTTTGATTAGTGTTACTGGAAATCTTTACCAGGCATCAGTTAAGCCTGATAAAATGGAGCACTTATTGGCCTTAGAAATATACAAAATATTGATCGCAATGCATACTGAAAGCATTTCATATTAGATTTGATGTTAGTGCAGCCTCACAATTAAATTTAATGTAAGTAAATAAGGTTGGAAAGAAACCGGCAGTTCAGTGCCAATTATTTGGATGCACAGAATGGGAAATAAAAACAACCCAATTATGTGAGTGAATGTGGCTTAGTAACTTAGAGAGTAAGCCATTTCTGAGGTCCAAACCGTGCATCCATCTAAAGTTGTTAGGTGTTCAAGGCCATCTTGGCCATTCACTTGAAAAACGAAAATGGTAGTAGTGATTTAACTAGTCATTATTTTTTTCAGGAAGAAAATTGTGTATTAACTGTTTGAACATTTGAAATACTGTGTTAATATTTTATTGTAAAAGCCTGGCAGATGTAGAACGTCTGGGAATTTTTAAAGTAACAAAAATGTTTGGGCGGGAAATGAAATTGAGGGAAAATTGCTGTGTGTGTGTGTGTGTGTACACACACATACACACAGTGGTACCTTGGTACTCAACTGCTTTGAAACTCATCAAAGTTGGTACTCAACGCATTTTGATGTGAACATTTTGTCCTGGTTTTCGTAATTTGTTTGGTATTCGTAGTAGCTAGAAAATAAAAGAAATAATCAGCATTGTAGTAATGCAGAAATTTGACATACCGTATTTTTGGGACTATTAAGACGCACCGGTGTATAAGGCGCACCAAGATTTCAAAGAGGTAAGTAAGAAAAAATGGTTTTTGTCCTCCCCAGCCCCAGGAGCAGTCTGCAGGCCTCCCAAACCCTCTGTGCACCCTGTTTTTTGCAAAAATGGGCCTGTTTTTCACCTGTTTTTGTGAAAACGGGGTGCACAGCTTTAATTTTAAGTGCGGGGAAAGGGGGCAATCACCCTTTTTGCAAAACCCCAAGTAGAAATACTGAGCTTTTTGCATAAATTGAAAGATTGCAGATTTTGTGGTTATACTTTAACAAAACATAACCCTCTTTAACTCTTCTACTTTTCAAGAAGCTATTTCGCCATAATAACATCAGGCCAATAAATAAATAATAAAAGAAGGAATAAATAATTCTTTCAAATTTATTACACCTCTACCATAGAAACATTTTGAGGAGTCTAACAGATTTTAAAAGATTTTTTTTCTCCTGAGCTAATTTAATTTACTCCTAAGAAACATATCTAACATTACTTAATGTCTGAAGCCATTGATTGGGCAAAAGGATCCCTTAGTTCTCTCTTCCAGATTTCTTATAAACTGTCCACATTTAGTTTTTGTCATTTAAAAATAACTATTTTTATGAAGTAATAAACCAATCTCAATAACAGCCTTTTCCAATACACTCAGTGCTTCTGGAAGAGGCTGCAAGGGCATTGAATATTTCTTATTTTATATATAACCTTTATTATTATTTTTATAAATAACTCAAGGTGGCAAACATGTATAATCCTTCTTCCTATTTTAACCACAACAAGAGAAAGTGATGGGCCCAAAGCCACCCAGTTGGCCTTCATGTTCTAATGTGGGACTAGAACTCCCAACTTGCCATCATTTCTGATATTCAGAAGGGCTAATAATAGAGTACTTTGCTGAAATTAATGAAGCTTATGATAACACTCAGAATTGTATAGAGTGCCTTCTGTCACATGATACATCACATTTTACAAATATACTATTTAAATGTTTTCTTTGGATCCTCAAATGTTTTCTGATGTTCTTAATTTTGTGGGAATGAAATCATTGGGCACATCTCAAATTGAAACGGAATTTGTGTTCATATATAGGCAATTTTGGAGGCGGGTTTGGGATATTTATAGTGAATTCTACAACTTAGGACTTTTAGTGATATTAAAATAGAATAGGGTCACATTATAATTCTTCATAAGTATTTGGCCATTTTGAAGAGATGTTATGCCAAGAGTAGTCCCTTGAGGTTGTTATCTTAATTTTATTTTGTTTAAGACTCAGGAATCCCTTGAGTTGAATGGCTAATAAGCTCCAAAAAATACTTCAAGCAGTTTGGGTTTGGAGCTCCAAAGGATGAATCTGCACATTTTTTTTAATGCTACACAGATAGAAAAAAACATTAAGTGTGCTACTTGATAATGGCCTACATGATCCAGCCCATGACTTTGCCTACAAGCAATTAGCATGGTCAAAGATACCTAATCTCCCTCTGAATCTGATAGATCACTTTTTCCCATTTCCTTTCATTTGCCCCATAACGCTCTTTTTGGTTTCCTCCACATCCTCAGTTGTTCCTGTTATTAAAATACGTGGACCTTTCTGGGGCTAATCACCCATTTGCAAAATAATTACATCCCATAGTCACCGTACTGAAGATGGATAAATTAGTTGGCTTAACTTTATTCCTTTAAATTAGAAGTGTTATGGCTTGTGCATTTTTTGATTTTCCAGTTTGCTATATTTTTTTCCAAACATTATTCTAAAATTAAAATAGGAACAACTGTACGAAACTGTACGCTTCTTTTTTAAATCCTTTTTATCAATTAATGGGACTTAGACCAAGCTTGGCTAACAGTGCTGGACCCAGCCTAGCAGCTATTTCTAAAATCGGCAGTGTAATTGGCTGCATTAAGGAAGAACTAATCAGAGGTACTTTAAGTAACTTAGATTGCTTGTTATCTCAGCTTCTGATATTTCATATTTCTCCAAAACTTTTCCTAACCCTTATTATTGACTTGGGATTTTAGTAAGTCATGGATGGTAAAATGGACATAGCAAGATCCTTTTGGGCTAGTACCTATCTTTGTCTTCCCAAGATGCATTCTTTTGAGTCCATTTAGATACTTACCGTATTTTTCAGAGTATAAGACGCACCGGTGTATAAGACGCACCAAGATTTCAAAGAGGTAAATAAGGG